>SJXQ01001281.1:2572-32707 GCA_006408695.1 Aepyceros melampus
CTTTAGGTTGGATCTCCTTGCAGTCCAAGGGACTCTCAAGAGTCTTCTCCAACACCACAGTTCAAAAGCATCAATTCTTCGGCCCTCAGCTTTCTTCACAGTTCAATTCTCACATCTATACATGACCACAGGAAAAACCATAGCTTTGACTAGACGGAACTTAGTCGGCAAAGGAATGTCTCTGCTTTTGAATATACTATCTAGGTTAGTCATAACTTTTCTTCCAAGGAGTAAGCATCTTTTAATTTCATGGCTGCAGTCACCATCTGCTGTGATTTTGGAGCCCCCAGAAATAAAGTCTGCCACTGTTTCCACTATTTCCCCATCTATTTCCCATGAAGTGATGGGACCAGATGCCATGATCTTCGTTTTCTGGATGTTGAGCTTTAAGCCAACTTTTTCACTCTCCTCTTTCACTTTCATCAAGAGGCTTTTTAGCTCCTCTTCACTTTCTGCCATAAGGATGGTGTCATCTGCATATCTGAGGTTATTGTTATTTCCAAGGAAAAGAATGACTTCTTATATTTTAGCTAGGGGTTGTGAATCTTTCCTACAAATGGCAAGATAGTAAATATTTTAAAATTTCTGGGCAATAGAGTCTCTGTTACAACTCCTCAACTCTGTTACTATAGAATGAAAACAGCCATAGACAATATGTAAATGAATGGTTTGGCTGTGTTCTAATAGAAGTTTATTTACAAAAACAGGTGATAGGCCAGATTATTGCCCATGGAACATCATTCACTGCCCCATTGTTTTAGGTGAAAGCTTTACCTTGTGGCCGGAAAAGGCAATGACACCCCACTCCAGTACTCTTGCCTGGAAAATCCCATGGACGGAGGGGCCTGGTAAGCTCCAGTCCATGGGGTCCCTAAGAGTCAGATGCAACTGAGCGACTTCACTTTCCTTTTCACTTTCCTGCATTGGAGAAGGACATGGCAACCCACTCCAGTGTTCTTGCCTGGAAAATCCCAGGGACTGGGGAGCCTGGTAGGCTGCCATCTATGGGGTCACACAGAGTCGGACATGACTGAAGCAACTTAGCAGTTACCTTGTTGCTCAGCTGGTAAAGAATCTGCCTGCAATGCAGGAGACCTGGGTTTGATCCCTGGGTTGGGAACATCTCCTGGAGAAGGGAATGGCTACCCACTCCAGTATCCCAGCCTGGAGAATTCCATGTACTATATAGTCCATGGGGTCGCAAAGAGTTGGACACGACTGAGCAACTTTCACTTTCACTTAATCAGAAAATCAAGGAAGTGAGCTTATAAAAACAAAGTATGAATTATAATACATTTCATAGCTTGAGGTTTTCAGAATCATGCACTATAAATCAAGGCAAATGAACTCATATCTCAGTGATATAAACCTTCTGCTGTTTTTTAATAGCTAAATCATATCCTGAATCTTCTGTGATCCCGTGGACTGCCAGGCTCCTCTGTCCATGGGATTTCCCAGGCAATACTAGAGTGGGTTGCCATTTCCTTTTCCAGGGGATCTTCCCAACCTACGGATGGAACCTGAGTCTCTTGCATTGCAGGCAGATTCTTTACCCCTGAGCCACCAGAGAAGCCCATAAACCTCCTGTAGAATATGCAAATAAGAAGCAAAAATACATAAAAATAAATTAGTCTTTGATGAATGCTAAAATATTTTATCTCATTTAGAAAATATCTATATATCTAAGAATTACCTATTAATTTGCTCAATTTAACATTAATCTAAGGTTTTAAATATTACAATTAACACATTATAAATTACTAGTGATATAGAAATTCCTTAGCATAATGACTTAATTTAGTTAAATACAAACATATTTTTCATGATCTTAATATTGTATAGGAGTGTTAGCTTATTTGATCTGTAGTCCAAATCCAATATGAGTTTAGGATTTTCAGACTAACATTTTCTATGTGATAAAAATCCAATGAAACAAAAGGTATGCTTGTGTAATACTTTACTGAGCCACCAGTGAAGTGAAAGTTGCTCAGTCATGTCTGACCCCATCCCATGGACTATACAGTCTGTGGAATTCTTCAGGCCAGAATACTGGAATGGATAGCCATTCCCTTCTCCAGGGGATCTCCCCAACCCAGGGCTTGAACCCAGGTCTCCCAGATTGCAGGCAGATTCTTTACCATCTGAGCTACCAGGGAAGACTGCAAGCCACCAGTGAAGCCCATAAATCAGAGAGAAACATAGCTATTAATTTTTTAATTAAAAAGTTTAAACTAGTCTCCTTTTCAAAATGTTTCTGTGCTAGCAATTTTTGTAAGAATGACTTTTAAAAAAATCTAGGTCATTTAAAATGTTAGCAGTTTAATTCTTATTTTCTGGGACTTTTAGAAAAATATTTTATTTTGCAAATGTGCTTGTTAATCTCTGTAAACCAACCCAATGCATGTCTTTTAATTTGAGACAAATAGTATAATTTCATTGAAAGCTTCCAGAAGTAGGAAAACAGTGAGACGTAAAGGCATTGTTTAAGTATACACAAAGATACTTACAGACAGACAAAAAGAAAGCACATAGCATCGGTTATTCAACTTCACACGCAGGTCAAAGTAAAGACAAACATAAAACTACATTGTTTCCCACACCCAAGAGCTTTCTTCCCAATGAATACAGAATTTTAAAATCAATTTGAACTCAAAATAAACAATTAATCAGTAAGACTAATAATTTAGATTTTCTTTTCTCTCATCTAACAGAATGAACATCTAATATCATTTAACAGTAATGACTAGAACAGAGGTTGGAAAACTATAGTCTGTGAGCCTGACTGGCTCACTGCATTTTTTTTATCACTCACATAAAACAGATTTTACATTTTCAAGTGATTGGGAAAAAAGTCAAAGTAATATTTTCTGACATATGAAAATTGTAAGATTTTCATCCCTATACATAGTTGTTTTATGTATACATACATGGCATATAGCCATGCCTATGTTTTGCATAATGTCTATGGTTGCTTTTATACTACAATGGCCAAATTGAGTAGTTGAAAAAGAAATTATATGACTCTCAAAACCTAAAATATTTACTATCTGGCCTTTTACAAAAGCTTTTGCTGACCCTTGCATAAGTACACAGAAAAAATTCCCAATCATTGCTGCCACCAATGTGGAATAACTTACCAGTTATATGAAAATCAGAAAAAAATCATGACAAATTCAAAGCAGGGGGAAAAAAATCTACAGAAACAATAAACCGTTAAAACTTCTGTTGCCACTTGGAATTCACACTGAGTCAAGAAACATGTTCTCTGACCTAAGCAGCCCATGATGTTCACTTCTCTGGTAATGCACTTTATCTATCTCTGTTAGGTGAATCCATTGAGCATCTCTGTGGATGGTCTCCAAACCTTAGAGGATAACTTTTAAAGCATAGATTAATATAAAGGTATTTTCAACATTTTATTGCATTCGACCAGTAAGACACAAAACCCTGTTCTCAACAGGATCATTTTACAGTAATGTTCCATGAAACTGACTATAGTTCTCTTTTTTTGAAGTCTTTATCAGATATAGATATTAATGTTATATTTGGTTTGCAAAAATTCAGAAATTGCTTTATGTTCTGAAACAGTTCAAGATTAGCACTTTAGCAGTATCTAGTCTATGAAGGTTTTGTAGAATTTCTCTGTGAAATCATTTAAGTCTGGTGCCTTTATATATTAATAAATAGTGCTTTAATAGCTTTTTCTAATTTTTCTATGGCAATTAATCTATTTAAACTTTCTGAGATCAATTTTTTAAAATTACTTTTCATAGAAAAGTACACATTTCATTTTGCATTTCAAATTTGTTTGCACTGAATTATAGAGATTGGCCATATACACATATGTGAATGTGTATGCATGTATATTTATAGGCATACATATTGCAAATAAGGGCTTCCCTGTGGATCACATGGTAAAGACTCTGCCTGCAACGTGGCAGAACCAGACTGGATCCCAGGGTCAGGTAGATCCTTGGAGAAGGGAAAGGCTACCCACTCCAGTATTCTTGCCTGGAGAATTCCATGGACAGAGGAGCCTGACTGGCTATTGTTCATGGGGTAAAAAAGAGTTGGACATGACAGAGTGACTAATAGATACATATGCTATAATGTGTGCATGTACATGTATGTGTGTGTGTATTTATATACATATATATGTATACTAGCTCTGTTTCAATGGTTATTTCCCACTTATTTCTTATTTTGTGTATTTATGCTTGCTCTCATCTTTTTGAAATTAGGTTAGTTAATGGTTTATTTTGTTGAATGTTTTCAAAAACTATCACTATTTCTACTATTTTTATAATTTCTTCCTCATGAATTTCTGTTTTTATCTTTAAAATTTTCCCTTTTATGCTTTCTTTTGGTTGATTTTGTGTTCTTTTTTAATGTTTTGAGTTTGGAAATATTATCATATCATTTTTATTGATACACTTGTGAAAAGTTATGGATTTTCTTCAAATCACTACTTTTATTATATTGTAGATTTTGGTATAGTACTTTCATTGTAAGTATAATTAACATTTTTATTATCAATATGTTCTAGAAAAAAGTCTATAATTTCAGATTTCCCCCCCATTTTTATCCATGAATTGTTTAATATAGAGTTTTATTTGAACTTTAGGCAGAAAAATTTGTTTTTTTTGTTATGGATTTGGGGTATTTTATTTTGTTTTAATTTTTATTTTATTACATTGCAGTTAGAAAATGTTATTTATATTATTTCAATTTTATGAAGATCTCAAAAACTGTGGAGCAGGGAAAAGCAAATCCATTATGCCATACCTGAATCCCAGATCCACAGGATCCAGGAGCATTAAAATATTGTTTTATACGATGAAGCTTTGGAGTGGTTTGTCACTGTGTAAGAGGTAACTGGAACATGAATGGCAAGAACATTTACTTCATGAATTTAAGAAACAAAATAAAAGAAACTCAGCCTTGAATGTGACACAATAGGTCATAAAATCCAATCAGCCTTTAGATGTTTGAATCCTTCTAAACAAAATTGTAATTATCATCCAGGTTCTATTTAGATGGCTCAAGTGATTGATAGTTCACTGATTATAAAAGCTTTTATAATTAGCCTAGAATTATTATTTTCTTACTGGCTTTAGCTAGTAGGAAATGACATAAAAGGAAAAAAAAGTGGAGAGACTAAGAACTCACCCATTGATACAGACTAGAACCAGACACAGTTTTTCCAAAAGATATAACATATATAATTGCTTCTATCCAATTTTTCTAATATTTAATAGAGACAGAGTAGGTGTAACAGCTTTTATAATTTCTGCCTTTTGTTTCTGTTCTCTATAAGGTAAAGAAAATATAAAAACACTACTTGGTTCAGTATGCAATTTATCAGATATCTGACAAAAACCATGAATGGTCAGACTTCACTGGTGTGATACTAGATATATTTGCTTTATGTCCATGCATAGGAAGATGACCAAAAGGGACAGTAAAAATTTAGCACTGGTTTTCTCTGAGTTTTAAGTTACTGCTATTTTTCTCTTAAAATTTTATACATTTTCAAAAATTTTTGTATATGAACACATTTATAATTTGAATATGATTTTTAAAATTTTAAAAATATCTCTTATATGTTACTAAAATGTACCTACATTTCACAATTTGAAAAAATTGATTACGCTAAAAGTGAATAAAATAGTGGTCATCTTCTACATACTATGAACAATGAATCATAAACTCATATGATTTTTAAAAATTAAAAATAGCTGCTCTGAATACCCTAGTCTTGCATTATTTTGAAGCAAATCCTAGGCATCATATCATTTCAACATCAACTATTTCAGAATATATTTCTAAACTATAAGAAATCTTTTCTGACACAAAATTACAATACCATTATCATAGCTGAAAATGTGACAATAATTTCTTAACATTAAATATCCAGTCAATATCCAAATTCAATAATTGTTTCACAATTTTTATTACATTATTTGAGTCAGAATTCAAAGAAGATACATAGATTTCAGAGTTTAATATATCTCTTATTCTTTTAGTCTATAGATTTTTCAATAGTTTTTTAGACTTGAATTTTATTTGTTGGACAAGCTGGGTCTTTTAACTTTTAGACTTTCCCATGATCTGGATTATTGGATTTTGCTCATTATATTCTGTGTGTCATTTAATGTACTACCTGTATTTTCTATAAATTTTTAGTTAGATCTAGAGGCTTTAACAGATTCACACTGGTTTGCAATTTTCCTTTTCTTTTATGTTGGTGACCATTTATGACTATTTCAAAACATGTTAAATTGTTTTGATGCTCTCAACCATTAAAAAGTGAGACATTTGTGCTTTCCGCTTGAATCTCAGCTTACTCTAGTGATTTTCTTGTAACCGATAGAACACAGCAGAAATAATGCAATAAGACTTTTGAAGGCAAGTCTGAAACAACCATACAGCTTCCACTTGGCTGGTTTTGGAAGCTTTCTCTAGGGCAATGGTTCCCTACCAGAGGTGATCTCACTCCCCTCCTCCCTCTGGGGAATAGATGGTAGTGGCTGAGTGACTGCAGATGCTTGACGTGTCAAAGCTGAGAGGGTGATCTAGTGCCATCTAGTGGATAGAATACAGAGGTGTGGCTAGTTCAGTTCAGTTCAGTCTCTCAGTCGTGTCCGACTCTTTGCGACCCCATGAATCGCAGCACCCCAGGCCTCCCTGTCCATCAACAACTCCCAGAGTTCACTCAGACTCACGCCCATCGAGTCAGTGATGCCATCCAGCCATCTCATCCTCGGTCGTCCCCTTCTCCTCCTGCCCCCCAATTCCACCCAGCATCAGAGTCTTTTCCAATGAGTCAACTCTTCGCATGAGGTGGCCAAAGTACTGGAGTTTCAGCTTTAGCATCATTCCTTCCAAAGAAATCCCAGGGCCGATCTCCTTCAGAATGTACCAGTTGGATCTCCTTTCAGTCCAAGTGACTCTCAAGAGTCTTCTCCATCACCACAGTTCAAAAGCATCAATTCTTCTACGCTCAGCTTTCTTCACAGTTCAACTCTCACATCCATAATGACCACAGGAAAAACCATAGCCTTGACTAAACGGACCTTTGTTGGCAAAGTAATGTCTCTGCTTTTTAATATGCTATCTTAACTTTCCTTCCAAAGAATAAGCATCTTTTAATTTCATGGCTGCAGTCACCATCTGCAGTGATTTTGGAGCCCCCCAAAAATAAAGTCTGACACTATTTTGTCCTACAAAGTCCTGGATAGCCCTTAGAACAATCATCCAGCCCAAAATGTCAGTGGTGCCAAGGCTGAGAAGCTCTGCTCTAAGGGAAGCCAGCTGCCATAACAAGTCTGATTACTTTGAGACTGCTATGCTGGAAAATCGACTTGTTAATACCTCAGTCATGTTCCAAGAGCTCTCAACTGAGAGCCAAAATCAACTTTCAGCTACATGAGTAAACTGTCTTAGATATTTAGTCCAGTTGAGTCTTCAGATCACTGTTCAGTTCAGTCGCTCAGATGTATCTGACTCTTTGCGACCCCCATGAATTGCAGCACGCCAGGCCTCCCTATCCATCACCAACTCCCGGAGTTCACCCAAACTCTTGTCCGTCGAGTCGGTGATGCCATCCAGCCATCTCATCCTCTGTCATCCCCTTCTCCTCCTACCCCCAATCCCTCCCAGCATCAGAGTCTTTTCCAATGAGTCAGCTCTTCACATGAGGTGGCCAAAGTATTGGAGTCTCAGCTTTAGCATCAGTCCTTCCAAAGAACACCCAGGACTGATCTCCTTTAGAATGTAGCCTCAGTCAGATAAGAAATACTCGCGGTGCTTTAAGAATTCCTGACTTACAAAATTATGAACATAATAAAAGATTAGTTTAATCCACTAAAAATTGGGATAATTTGTTAAATGGCAATAGTAGCAAAACTAACCATTTCTTAAATTCTCCTGTAGATTAGAAGTTATAAGAGAAATATGATATTTATATTTTCTTCATCAATTATATTTTCATAAAGATAAAATTTGTGTGATTATTTGATTACTATAGAATGCAGCTGGTATAAGAAAGTCAGTATAAAGCTAGACTTCATAACCCAGTAAAACTGCAAATACATACATACATGTATAAAATAAAAGATGAGGATATATTATTGAAGGCAAAAAATGGGGGTTGATAGATTATTTCAAGGGGAATAGTTAGATTGACATCTGACTGTTCAACAATCACAGTGGAAGATAGATATCAATGGATAATAGTATCAGTTTGCTGAGAAGAGGTAACTGCCATACTAGAATTCTATACTCAGTGAAAATATTCTTCAAGAGTAAATCGACAGTTCCTGAGAGGGCATATTTTCCAATATCCATTTCAAATATGTCAATCAAGATAGCTAAAAATGAAGACCCTTGCAGAGGGAAGGCAAAAGGTCATAATGATAATGGGCAAGGGTTTCCCACCCAGAAAGTAGACACTGATCTAACCATGGAAATTCCTAACCCCAGGGTGGTTAACCTTCCTAATGGTGTTTCTGTCAAAGTCCTTCATTGCCATGGACTACTGATTCCATTGTTTCCTTTTCCAAGTGATGATTTTTGGAATTATCCTTTCTCTGTCATACCATATAGTATATTGAGTACATGGAGAGAGAGTCAGCTAACTATCCTTTCAGGTCATGGGTTCCAAGAACAAGACAATCTACATCAAAGGCTGATAGAGAAGACTGTATATAACCCAGATCTCACACACACACAACTTCCTAATCAATGTCCACCTTGAGTGTGGGAGTTGAGAGTGGCATTTTATGTGCAGTTCTGAGCTAGACATACTTCCTCATTTCACACATGATAAAATTGATTTAATCAGTACCTTGTAGTTAGTTTTCTGAAAACATTTTTCTACCACACATAATCACAGATTTTACAGTTGAATTATAGAAAAATTTAAGGATAGATATGTCAGTACAGTTTAATATCAAAATATATTGAGTTAGTTTTAAAAATAACTAGTGAGAATTTGAATTTAATCATCACTAAGAAAGTTGGAATTTTCTCTTTTTACTTTTCAGTCTACTGTGCCTCCACTAGACTATTGTCAATGAGTATCATAAGCAAAGCAAAGTAGACTACAGGTGTTGATAATGATTACTTATAAATTTTCACACTGTTCCAAAGCTACACTTTGTTACTTATTCTAGATTTAGCTATTTTTATTTTAATTGGTACTTTTAAGGATTTGATATCTAACCAGCTGACATGGTCCAGCAGGTGAGGAAGAGAAATAGCACTTCTGTCTTGGTAAAATTGAAAGCAAATTGACCAACCTCTATCAGTGATACGTGAAATAAACCACTGCTTGACTCATATTCATAAGATAATGTCTGAGAATATTTTCTACCTGGAGGACTTGGACTTTTGCCACACAAAGAAATACTAAAAGACACCCACAAAATAGCACTAGGAACATATAAGAAACTATAATATAGATTAATATTGTTGATTATGATATTTTATCCATCACTAGTGAAACTAACACTTCTTGTTAAAATCAATAAAACAATGCTTGAGACATAAATAATGACGTAGAAGAAATTGTTTCCCACCTGCACACGCCTATACCCAAGCTCTTAATATAAATTGTATGCCTAAAATTAGTGTAATGTTTTACATAAGAAGTTGATTCATAGATCTTGCAGATAATAGGTATTCCACAGATATTTATCGATGATGTAATCTTTTATAAGTAGCTAATTAGTTATATTTTCTGTATATTACACACATATGTATGCTGTGTTCTATCATGCGTTTTTAGGTCATTTTAGCCATGATTTGAAAAGGTTTGCTTCCAAATTTTTTCAATTTTCTGTTAAGTACACTAGAGTTGCTGTAGTCCCTGATTTGTTAGTTTACTGCAAAATTTTGACATGTTCCTGAAGGTAAGTTTTTATGTCTCATTTCTTATTCAATCAATATTAATCATCTTTTTTTTAAACCAGCAGCAGTCATAAATTACAAGGAGGTAATCTTACTAGTCAGAAAGGACTCTATATTCTTTGTTATTATTTAGAAATTGGTTGAAAGATTATTCTAAGAATTTTTGGTTCTTTCTACTAATAACCTATTATGAATGATTATTCGTGCAGTCGGCTAAACTCATATGCTGAAATATAATCTCCATTGTGGAGGCTCCATATTCAACAATTTCATATATTGGAGGTGAGACCTTTGGGAGATAATTAGGTCACGATGGTGGATCCTTCAAACATGGGATTAGCAAAACAGAACCCTGAGAACTCTCCTTTCTGTCACCTGAGTATACAATGAGAAGTTAGCCGTCTGCACCTTAGAAGAGAGCTCTCACAGGAACCTGAGACTATAATTGCCAGCACTATAATTTCAGACTTACAGCCTCCAAAACTGAGGCTGAGAAATAATTTCTGTGATTTATAAGACACCCATCTATGGCACTTTGCTATCACAGCCTAAACTAAGACATTGCCTTTTATTTGATAATATAATCAGGATTATAGTTAAAATTCAAAGGGAAAAATTGCTATGTAGAATGGAGTGAAGCACACCAAAGTTGAATAAATAAACACTAGAATTTGAGATGATGCAAAGAGAAAAGTAGAGAAATATGTGTCAACATCTCTCTAACTTTCTCTCTCTCTCTTTTTTTTTGCTATGTACGTATATAGATAAATATTTAGATATACAAAGATAAATATATATGGTTTATATAACACTGAGTATTAAATTTAACATATATTGTTGATGGCCTCATATACGAATTGCTGGGAGTTGAATTGTGTCTCCCCAAAAGATATGTTGATATCTTAAACACCAGTACTTGTAAATGTGGCCTTATTTAGAAATAGGATATTTCTATTAATAGATATAATCAAGTGACAAAAACATGTCCACTGGAGAAGGGAATGGCAAACCAATTCAACATTCTTGCCTTGAGAACACCATGAAAAGGCAAAAAGATAAGACACTGAGAGATAAACTCCACAGGTCGGTAGGTGTGCAATATACTACTGGAAAAGAATGGAGAAATAACTCCAGAAAGAATGAAGAGATGGAACCAAAGCAAAAACAACACTGAGCTGTGGATGTGATGGGTGATGGAAGTAAAATCCAGTGCTTACGAGTAATATTGCATAGGAACCTGGAATGTTAGGTCCATGAATCAAGGCAAATTGGAAGTGGTCAAACAGGAGATGGTGAGAGTGAAAATCAGCATTTTAGGAATCAGTGAACTAAAATGGACTGGAATGGGTGAATTTAACTCAGAATACCATTATATCTACTACTGTGTGCAACAATCCCTTAGAAGAAATGGAGTGGCCATCATAGTCAACAAAAGAGTCCAAAAGGCAATACTTGGGTGCAATCTCAAAAATGACAGAATGATCTCTGTTCATTTCCAAGGCAAACCATTCAATATCAGAGTAATCCAAGTCTATGCCCTGACCAGTAATGCTGAAGAGGCTGAAGTTGAACTGTTCTATGATGACCTACAAGGCCTTCTAGAACTAACACCCAGAAAAGATGTCCTTTTCATTATGGGGGACTGGAATGCAAAAGTAGGAAGTTAAGAGATACCTGGACTAACAGGCAAATTTGGCCTTGGAATGCAGAATGAAGCAGGGCAAAGGCTAATAGAGTTTTGCCAAGGGAACACACTGGTCATAGCAAACACCCTCTTCCAACAACACAAGAGAAGACTGTACATAGAGACATCACCAGATGGCCAACACCAAAATCAGACTGATTATATTATTTGCAGCCAAAGGTGGAGAAGCTCTATACAGTCAGCAAAAACAAGACCAGAAGCTGACTGTGGCTCAGATTATGAACTGCTTATTGTCAAATTCAGACTTAAATTGAAGAAAGTAAGGAAAAACCACTAGACCATTCAGGTATGACCTAAATCAAATCCCTTACGATTGTACACTGGAAATGACAAACAGATTCAAGGCAGTATATTGTCATCCTGCTTATTTAACTAATATGCAGAGTATATCATGGGAAACGCTGGACTGGATGAAGCACAAGCTGGAATAAAGATTGCTGGGAGAAATATCAGTAACCTCAGATATGCAGATGACACTACCCTTATGGCAGAAAGAGGAGAAGAACTAAAGAGCCTCTTGATGAAAGTGAAGAGGAGAGTGAAAAAGTTGGCTTAAAGCTCAACATTCAGAAAATGAAGATCATGGCATCTGGTCCATTCACTTCATGGCAAATAGATGGGGAAACAGTGTCAGGCTTTATTTTTTTGTGCTCCAAAATCACTGCAGATGGTGACCACAGCCATGAAATTAAAAGACGCTCACTCCTTGAAAGGAAAGTTATGACCAACCTAGACAGCATATTAAAAAGAAAAGATGTTACTTTGTCAACAAAGGTCCTTCTAGTCAAGGCTATGGTTTTTCCAGTGATCATGTATGGATGTGAGAGTTGGACTATAAAGAAAGCTGAGTGCTGAAGAACTGATGCTTTTGAACTGTGGTATTGGAGAAGACTCTTGAGAGTCCCTTGGACTGCAAAGAGATCCAACGATCCAACCAGTCTATCCTAAAGGAGATCAGTCCTGGGTGTTCATTGGAAGGACTGATGTTGAAGCTGAAACTCCAATCCTTTGGCCACCTGATGTGAAGAGCTGACTCATTTGAAAAGACCCTGATACTGGGAAAGATTGAGGACAGGAGAAGAAGGGGACGCCAGAGGATGAGATGGTTGGATGGCATCACCGGCTTTCTGGACTTGGGTTTGGGTGGACTCCGGGAGTTGTTGATGGACAGGAAGCCCTGGCATGCTGCAGCTCATGGGGTCACAAAGAGTTGGACATGACTGAGTGACTGAACAGAACTGAACTGAATCCATACAATAGAATATCATCCAGCACTAAAAATAAATGAGCTATCAAGCCACAAATAGACACGGAAGAACTTTCAATGCGTATTACTAAGTGAAAGAAGCCAATCTATAAAGCCTACACACTGTATGAATCCAACTGGAGGAAATTCTGGAAAAGGCAAAACCAAAGAGATGACAAAAAGATTAGTGATTGCCAAAGGTTGGTGGGTGGGTTTTGGAGAGGGTGAATAGAAAGAACACAGAGGATTTTTAGGGCAGTGTAAATGCTCTATACAATATTATAATGACAGACATATATCCATATACTTTGTACATTTGTACAAACCTATAGAATGTACAATACCAAGAGTGTAGCTTATTGATGTAGAATAATGACTCTGAGTGATTATGATGTATAAATGTAGGGTTCATAAATTTTAACAACTATACCCTCTGGTAGGTGACATTAATGGAGGAGAATGCGCATGTGGTGGGGCAGGGCTATATGGAAAATCTCTTTCCCATGATTATACTGTGATAAGACTGCTTTTAAAAAGTAATGTACACATGGTTATATTACCTATAATATATTATATTATATATAATTAATACTATGTAACCTAGATGGCATATTGAAAAGCAAAGACATTACTTTGCAAACAAAGGTCTCTCTAGTCAAGGCTATGGTTTTTCCAGTGGTCATATATGGATGCGAGAGTTGAACTGTGAAGAAAGCTGAGCACCAGAGAATTGATGCTTTTGAACTGTGGTGTGGGAGAAGACTCTTGAGAGTCCCTTGGACTGCAAGGAGATCCAACCAGTCCATCCTGAAGGAGATCAACCCTGGGATTTCTTTGGAAGGAATGATGCTAAAGCTGAAACTCCAGTACTTTGGCCACCTCATGGGAAGAGTTGACTCATTGGAAAAGACTCTGATGCTGGGAGGGCTTGGGGGCAGGAGGAAAAGGGGACGACCGAGGATGAGATGGCTGGATGGCATCACCGACTCGATAGACATGAGTTTGAGTGAACTCTGGGAGATGGTGATGGCCTGGTGTGCTGCGATTCATGGGGTCGCAAAGAGTCGGACATGACTGAGCGACTGAACTGAACTGATTAGTATTAATAATATGTGTATATACACACACACATATGGGCTTCCCTGGTACTCAGTGGTAAATAATCCACCCGCCAATGCAGAAGACATGGGTTTGATTCCTGAGTTTGGAAGATTCCCCTGGAGAAGGAAATGGCAACCCACTCCTATATTCTTGCCTGGGAAATCTCAAGGACAGAGGAGCTTAGTGGACTACAGTCCATGACGTCACAAAGAATCAAATGTGACTTAATAAATGATGACAACTATATATATGTGTATACACATACATATACATATACATATACGTATACATATATATAGTTGTGTCCCTGGTGGCTCAGACAGTCAAAGAATCTGTCTGCAATGAGGGAGACACAGGTTCAGTCCCTGGGTTGGGGAGATCCCCTGGAGAAGGGAATGCAACCCACTGCAACAGTCTTGCCTAGAGAACTCAACGGACGGAGGAGTCTGGTGGATTACAGTCCATGGGGTAGCAAAGAGTGGAACATGGCTGAGGGACTAGGATTGCCAATTCTAACATATACATATATACATATCTATACCATAGGAAAACTTTTTATATCCATCACTGGCAAAGATGAAAAATATCTAACAATAACAAACATTAGAAAGAAATTTTCAGATACTACTAGCAAGAATGTTAAATAGTTCAAATTCTTTAGCGATTAGTTCAGTAATACATAGTAAAATTGAAGGAATTTACAACATAGAATTTTCATTTCTGAGTGTGCACCATGGAGAGACTCTTGTATGATTTAACGAGACATGTATGAGAATGATTGTCATATAATTCATAATGGCAAAAAATAGAAGCAAGTAAAATGTGTCAGTTGGTAAATAAATACTAGGCATTCATCTAACAGAACAGTATACAGATTTTAAAATAGTAAGCAAGATGTATGTGTCTGTGTATCAACATATATATACATCTTTTTAAAAATCAAGTTTTAAATAAATTCTAGAACGTGAAGAATTATATACTACGTATGAAAATGTAACAATCCTTCAATGTAGTGCATGATAAAATACAAATAATGTGTCGGTATTACAAGATAAAATATGTACAGTAAAAGTTAGATATTTTAAAGGCTCGTTGATTCAGTTCTAGACAAGCATGTTTTTATGAAATTTAAAATATACTTGAGTTGATCCTTTAGACTTACCACTTAACAGTAAGAAAATAAAATCTTATTAATTAAATAAGACAAATTAAGAAAGAACACACATATGATGAAAGATAGAAATCTACAATGATTCAAGGTAATTCTTCCAGATTCTCTCTAATGAGACTTTGTTAGTAAGAAGACAGCATAACACATTTTGCGTGTCTTTTTGCTTCTTCTACTCACCATTCAGAAGAAAGGCTAATTAACATTGAAATGACTGAAAGTCAAGACCTGGGGGAATGAGAGACCCCAAAACTCCCTAGGTAATTTACAAACTAGCTAATCAGCTCAATACTAATCAGAATTTCATACATACAAGTTCACATAATAAAATTAAACCAAATATGTAAAACTGTTCTAGGATTGTTCTTTTGAATCAATTTGGCCTCTTTTAGTGGCAGATATCCCCACCACTGTCATTATCAGAACTTGGGACAAGAACATAGCTATTATTTTTCTCTTTCAACAGCTTATCTAAACAACAAATTTGTGCTGAATTTGTTTCTGTGATTTTAATCTGGGTTCATGTTGTAGGGCACATTAACTACACTAATACAGGAGTTGTATGTGTGTTTGACATCTCTTTAGGATTCTAGAAGTCCACTTGTTAAAAAAGTGTCTTGAAATTAAAAGAAAAAAAAGAAAGTAAGTTATGTCAACTCGTTCTTAATTATTTTATCCAATGATTTAATCTAGAAATATTGAACCATTTTAATCATTAAACATTACAAAAATAATGTTTTTGTAGAATTAATAAATATTCCACTAAAATCTATGAACTATTATTAATGCCAAACTTCAAAGCTATCTTCCTGTATATAAACGTACATCTCTCAGGGGAGAATAACTTTATATTAAGATGACTGTGGGGCATTTACAAGGGAGCTGCTCACATTTGGTAGGCTTCCCTGGTGGCTCATTGGTAAAAATCCTGCCCACAATGAAGAGACTCGGTTTTCATGCCTGGAAGATCCCCTGGAGAAGGAAATGGCAACCTACTCCAGTATTTTTGCTGGGAAATCCCATGGACAGAGGAGCCTGATAAGCTATATAGTCCATGGGGCTGCAAAAGAGTTGGACACAACTTAGTAACTAAACAACAAGCCAAACAGTAAGCTCACATATGGTCCAGTATTCCTGCCTGGAGAATCCCATGGACAAAGGAGCCTTGCGGGCTACAGTCCATGATGTCGCAAAGAGTCAGACAAAACTGAGCAACTAAGCATAGTAATAATAATAATAATGGTTATAGATTCATGGCTGATAATTATGGAGCACTTGACAATTCTAAAAATCCTCTCACATTTGTTGTGTTATTGAATTCTTAAAATAATTCTGCTGCTGCTGCTGCTAAGTAGCTTCAGTCGTGTCCAACTCTGTGCAACTCCATAGATGGCAGCCCACCAGGCTCCCCTGTCCCTGAGATTCTCCAGGCAAGAACACTGGAGTGGATTGCCATTTCCTTCTTCAAAATAATTCTGCAAGGACACAAAATGCAGTATTTCTCATTTAACAAATGAGAAAATTGAAGTCTCAAAAGGCCATGTGACTTGACGCGATCATCTATTAGTACATAAGACTATTCAAATTTTGGTTTTTTGATTCCAAATCCAGGTTTCTTTTATATGCTTGGATGCCCTGTTTTATTAGAGGAAGCATCAACAGACATCTTGATGTCTGTCATAGCTATGTTCTTGTCACAAGTTCTATTAATAGACATCTAGATGCTGGGAAAGACAGAAGGCAGGAGGAGAAGAGGGCAACAGAGGATGAGATGGTTGGATGGCATCACTGACTCAATGGACAGGAATTTGATCAAACTCAGGAGATAGTGAAGGACAGGGAGGTCTGGCATGCTGCAGTCCATGGGATCACAAAGAGTTGGACAGGACTGAATAAAAACAACAAAACAGACATCTTGGCATTGTGTATATATTCGTTTTTTAAAAATGTCTTTGATAGATCTCACTGCTATATTCAGAATGGAGTATTACTGTACTCCATAGTTCAAAAGGAAGTGAGATCATATATGTGGCAAGCTCTAGAATATAGCAGAAATTCAGTAAATATATGACAGGCATTACACATTTCATTGCCTTACCAATCCAGTGGAATGTTTCAAGCTAATTCTTTAGATTTATCCTTTGGTAGAGCAACGCTTTACCAAATGCCCTCTACTTCGCATGAGGCATCCGTGTCATTACCTTCTGTCTGAAAGCTTATACAAGAGTCCTATGCTGGGACTCTGGGAGTCCACTGGTTAAAACTTTACCTTCCAGTGCAGGAATGGGGGTCTGATCCCTGTGGTCAGGAAACTAAGATCTCCACATGCCTCGAGCCCCCCAAAACAAAACAAAACATAAAAACTATATTGTAACAAATTCAATAAAGACTTTTAAAAATGATTCACATTTAAAAAAAAAAAAAAGGCAGTCCTACACTGCTGGGTATGAATTTGTTAATATCGGGATGGATATAGCCTGGGAACCTGGATGAAGTTTCAAGGAACAGAAAGCATCAGGCCAAATTGGGTGATTGTCAACAACAGGCCAGCTTTAGGGTTCAGATAGCCCTGACATCTGCCTTTCCCCCAGGAGCTGGAGGTAGAGAGTATTTGTTCTGTCCCTTTCTTATTCTTACACTCCCTGCATGATTCCTAACTCTACTCTTCTTCTTCTCACCATAACAGGACTGGGCTGGTGGATTTTAAACATGGTAATAACAATTATTAGCTAACATTTGATATCATGTGTCAGGTACTATTCTAAGCAATATATGCATGTAATCTCACTTATCTAGTAATCCTATTTTGTATGTGAGGGAACTAAGGCACATAGAAGTTAAATTACTTTCCTGAAATTATTTGTTTATCAGTTTTCAAACGTGGCAATTGAACTCAAAGTGTTTGGCTCAAGAGCCTGCACTCATAACCACCTGGCTGTGCTCCTTGCTTAACAGGATATCATGGTGAGCTCATCAAATGTAGCTTTTGTAAGTGGTAGTGGAGGGTGGTGAGGAGATGTTTAAGATATACTTTGGGGTTAAACTGAAGGAATCTATGAGTGTGGAATGGGAGGAAGAATTCCAGTTAATATCTCTACATAGTTGCTATTGTTGTTGTTCAGTCAATAAGTCATGTCCTATTCAGTTACCCTGGACTGTGGCCTGCCAGGCTCCTCTGTCCATGGAATTCTCCAGGCAAGAATACTGGAGTGGATTACCATTACCTTCTCCAGGGGATCTTCTCTACCCAGGGATCCAACTTGGATCTCCTACACTGAAGGCAGATTCTTTATCAGCTGAGCCATCAGGGAAAGCCAATGTCTGCTATAGTTTGCTCAAATTCATTCCATTGTCAGTGATTCCATCTAACCATTTCATCCTCTGCCACCTTCTTCTCCTTTGGCCTTCAATCTTTTCCAGCATCAGGGTCTTTTCCAATGAGTCAGCTCTTCCTATCAGGTGGCCAAAGTATTGGAGCTTCAGCTTCAGTAACAATCCTTCTAATGAGTATTCAGGATTGATTTCCTTTAGGATTGACTGGTTTGATATCCTTGCAGTCCAAGGGATTCTCATGAGCCTTCTCCAGCATCACAAATTGAAAGCATTGATTCTTTGGTGCTCAGCTCTCTATGCTCCAATACTCAAATCTGTACATGATGACTGGAAAATCCATGGCTTTGGTTATACAAAGTGATGTCTGCTCTTTTGAATACACTGTCTAGGTTTGTCATACCTTTCCTTCTAAGAAGCAAGCATCTTTTCATTTCATGGCTGCAGTCATGGTCTGCAGTGATTTTGGAGCCCAGGAAAAGAAAATCTATTACTTCTTCCACTTTTTCCCTTTCTATTTGCCATGAAGTTATGGGATTGGATGCTATGATCTTAGTTTTTTGAATGTTGAGTTTCAAGCCAGCCTTTTTGCTCTCCTCTTTCACACACATGAAGAAGTGCTTTCGTTCCTCTGCACTTTCTGCCATTAGAGTAGTATCATATGTATATCTGAGGTTGTTGATATTTCTGCCAGTGATTTTGATTCCAGTTTGTGATTCATACAACCCAGCATTTTCCCACAAATGGATAGTAGCATTAAACATAATAGGCCATATGGAAAACATGTTTTCATAATATATGTGATGTCTCTGTTTATCAAGCAGGTGAATGTATTTTTTTATTTTATCATTTTTTAGGCGACTTATATTCAAACTTCATGCATGTGAATTTTCCATCTTGAATTACCTGTTCAAAATTTTTCATCTTTGAATAACAGGCCTCAAATTCAATGTCAAATCAACTGACAGATTTTAGAAAGATAGTCACATCTTGATTTATTTAATTTGAATACAATATTAGGTTTTGTGAGTGCTCAGCTTCAGAGTACAGCTTTTTTCCCTCTCTCTTTTATGTGATATTCCAAAAGCCATGTAAGAACATTGATTTTTATTTTCTGGGGGGATGAATGATCAATTAACTCTGGTTCTCTCTGCTAAATATATTTCGGTTGTTCAAATGTTCACTTGCAATTATGTGTGTAGCTGAGATGTTCTTTCAGAGCTAAATTCTGAATTCTCAGTTGAATTTTATATTATACTCATGTGATTAGCTATGAATTTAAAAGTGTCCTAGTGATAGCACATAAATCAATTTGGTAATAGTCTGTTGCTTTGGGGATAATTGCATTACTGTTTTGGTGTCAAGAGTTGTCCTAATGAACAAGAGCCATCTTGTTAGTCATATCTACGTTTCAAGCACTAGTCAATGAATGACACAGTGAGGAGCGTAAATTAGAAATGGATGAATTGTTTGCACCAAATTAGAATTCCTCATTTACTACTCTGGCATATAAAATGCTATTTCATAATTCAGAGTCACTCTTCAGAGAACTTCTGTTTGCTGCTTTTGCTTACCACTTTTTTTTCTTTAAATGTTTATTGAATGTTGATTTTTCAAAGTGGAAACTATATTCCATTTTTCATAGTGGAAACTCTTTGAAGTCATTTTTATGTATCTTTGCCTTTTCAAGACTTCCTTCTTGTTGAGATTTTAATACCATTGCATCTTTTTTCCCATCTCAAGTTTACTCATTCACATTTAGGCAAGGGATCCTCAGCAATTATACCTCAGACAGTGAGGATGAACAAGTTTTTCAGTGTACCCTTGAATAACTACAATTTTAAATTTTAAAGCAGTCTTCTGGTCACATGCAGCTGTCTCTGATCACATAATTATTTTTGAAACTATTTCTTAGTCATTTCATACTTCTTTTTACTGATTCTACCCAGTCATTTTATAGCTTATTAAATTAGATCATAACTTAGGTTTCAAAAACTCCTATGAACATTCATTTACCTATTGTTAGTTTATTTGTATTCCAATCTCATAATCATAGGGGATAAATGAAATGCCCAAGCTTTAATGTTCTTATGAATATAATGAGCCATGCATATCAGTCAGGGTTCTGAGTTGCAAGCACCAGAATCCTCTCTGTTAGACTTAAACAGAAAAAAAAAAAAAAATTTATTAGAAGATATTAGGTGTCCCAGAGACTCTTCAGGGTTGGAGAGACCATGATTCAAAATTAAATATGTATTTATACTTTACATATAAATGCTTTCAGTGCTTACAGTGCCTGCAATGCTCACAACAAGGCTCATAAGTGGCATGGCTCATGGTGGCCACTGGTGCCACAGCCACCACAGAGAAGCAAAGACCAGGAACTTTTCTGAAACTTCTGCTCCCATGGCCTAGAAGTCACTGCTTTTCCAGTAGCTCTGCACTAGAAACTTTTATTCCAACTGTACCAACAACGTGGAAGCTCTGTACCATCACTTTACACTTGATATAGTGTTGATCATGTCCAAAAAGTCTTGTCTCACCTTGTATGGTTGATGTGGCTGTAAATGCAAGGGAACTAGCCCATTTGGGTTCTGCATCCAATTTGGGGAGGAGACTCTCAGTGTGGGAATGTTGTCACACACAGAAAGACCGTTCCAAAATAATTGGCAGTCGTGAAAATGGTTAACATATACCAAGAGATGCTGTGGAATAAAATGTGTATTTATCACTGCTACTTATTATCCTCCTATTTAACCAGACTGAATATGTAAGAATCAAATTAATCAATCTAAGTTGAAAGCAACTTGTCATTTGAACAGCATGTTCTCATTGGCCTATAAAGTATGACTTGATTAATAAAATGATACTTGAGTCAACCTCCAATAAGAATGATATTGTAATATGACATGTAATATAAAATATTTTATGTTTATCATAAAGGAATCTGATACTAACACTTTCTAATAATTTGAGTTTACTGGAAAAACTATGTAGTCTTGTTGGAATTGAAATATCATACTGATATGGTGAATAATTATCAAGATAATGATTAAAAACAATAGTGATATAGTATTAATTCTTATCTAAACTTTAGGCCCATTTATTTCAACATAGATTTGGTCCTTGGCAGCTTATGAACATTTAACACTCTTTAAACTTGGTTCAGTATTCACCTTGCACTCACAATTTATAAACAAGTACATAATAGAAAAGTGAACAAGATGAATGTGTTGTCCACATGTTATTTTAGAAAGCATCACATAAATGAGAACCACTACCGAAGATTTTCTGTATACTAAATGAAAAAAATTCCTTTCTATCTTGGGAGAGTTATGTCGTATTGGGACATTTAATGTAATGTTTTTGTACTGTATTTGCAGGACTGGAGGCAGCCCCATGAAAGAAACAATTGTGGCCAAATCCCCAAAGGATGGACTGATGTCCAAATGGGTCTTTTTTATATCTCTAATTGCAGCTGTTCAAAGGGTGAAAAGAACAACACACAAAACGATAAGAAGGAAAACTTAAACTACTTATGTTTCTAAAAACATCATTTAATAAATTATAAGAAGACTTAAAGGAAGTCAAGCGACTGAGTAGGGAAGCGTGGGTTTATTCCCCAGGTAACCCTTAAAAGATGAGGAGAAGAGGAAGCCAAGTGTGGACTGTGAATAAAATATTAACAAAACAAACCCCAACAGGCAATAATAATTGAATATTTTATATTTTGACTTATTCAACTTTTATGATTTAATTTTTTTCTTCATTGAGTTTAATTAAGCTTTCCCCAGGGTCACAAGCCTGGAACACTTGGAAAAAATAAAGCTATTCTGTTTACCAGGCAGGTTTCCACAGCCCTCTTTCAGCTGAATTATGGATTTTGTTAAAGTCTTTTTTCTAAGGCTGCTGTTCAGCACTTTTAAGGTGTCTGCTTCTCTACTAAAAAATCCTATTAGTTTGGCAAAGACAGTGCCTTCTGGGGCTGAAATGTTTCTCTAAAGTTTTCTGCACTGTGCTGATATTTTTTATCAAAGGTGAATAACGCCTTCAATATCTGTATATGGGAAACATAATATTCTTGTAAATATTTTCCACTGTAAGGTAACTAAATGTATGTGCTTAATATAGGAAATGTATTGTGGAACTATAATTCAAATATATAATCCAAATATATATATTCCAATATTTCAAACTATTCCTTCCTTCTTATATTTACTCCAACTATTGGCTAATTCATTCATCTGTATATTCATTCATTCAAATGCAGGAGGAAGATGTGCCACTTAGGAGGAAGGAGATACAGAAAAAGAAATAGCCAAAAAGACAAGTAGAAAGAGAAAGAGGGAGAGGAAAGGGAGAAGAGAAGAGGAGGAAGAGGAAGAAGAGAAAGGAAACAAGGAAGAGGAAGCAGGGGAAGGGGAAGAAGTTGTTGATTTTCCTTCATCTTTTTTATAGAGTGGAGTTAACTCCTTCCTACATGAGGTAATGGAATGGCTGTGTAAACAGATGTCTGATCTATTTTTGGATCTAGATTGGATCTAAGATAGACAGAGAGAATTAGAATGAAAGGACAACAGTTTCTAACTCTTTCATTCTCCCGCAATCCAAATATCTAGACCTAGAAATTTACTGAGTGGTGGCTGTGCGGGTGCAGGAGGGCCTAGAGGAGCCATCCACGTTGAAGGTCAGGAAGGGTGGTGGGAGGAGATTTCCCTCATCCAAGGTAAGGAGCAGCAGCTGTGCTTTGCTGGAGCAGCCGTGAAGAGATACCCCATGCCCAAGGTAAGTGAAATCCAAGTAAGATGGTAGGTGTTGCAAGAGGGCATCAGAGGGTAGACACACTGAAACCATACTCACAGAAAACTAGTCAATCTAATCACACTAGGACCACACCCTTGTCTAACTCAATGAAACCAAGCCATGCCTGCGGGGCAACCCAAGATGGGTGGGTCATGGTGGAGAGGTCTGACAGAATGTGGTCCACTGGAGAAGAGAATGGCAAACCACTTCAGTATTCCTGCCTTGAGAACCCCCATGAACAGTATGAAAAGGCAAAATGATAGGATACTGAAAGAGGTACTCTCCAGGTCAGTAGGTGCCCAATATGCTACTGGAGGTCAGTGGAGAAATAACTCCAGAAAGAATGAAGAGATGGAGTTGAAGCAAAAACAATACCCAGATGTGGATGTGACTGGTGATAGAAGCAAGATCCGATGCTGTAAAGAGCAGTATTGCATAGGAACCTGGAATGTCAGGTCCATGAATCAAGGCAAATTGGAAGTGGTCAAACAAGAGATGGCAAGGGTGAACGTCGACATTCTAGGATCAGCGAACTAAAATGGACTGGAATGGGTGAATTTAACTCAGATGACGATTATATCTACTACTGAGACAGGAATCCCTCAGAAGAAATGGAGTAGCCATCATGGTCAACAGAAGAGTCCAAAATGCAGTACTTGGATGCAATCTCAAAAATGACAGAATGATCTCTGTTCGTCTCCAAGGCAAACCATTCAATATCACAGTAATCCAAGTCTGTGCCCCAACCAGTAACTCTGAAGAAGCTGAAGTTGAACAGTTTTATGAAGACCTACAAGACCTTTTAAACTAATACCCAAAAAAGATGTCCTTTTCATTATAGGGGACTGGAGTGCAAAAGTAAGAAGTCAAGAAACACCTGTAGCACATCATACATTTTTACACCACAGGTTCAGTGTTAGAATAATTTCAACCTAACAGAGGTTAGACTCGGGAAGAACAATGCAATAGACAGAATAAGGCAACTGAAATGGAAATGGCTTGCATAAGTAAAATTAAACATATTCTAGGTATGATCTGACTCTGTAAGTGGGCAGAATTAAGACAAGTGCCATTCAACTTCAGTTAAAAAGTCAAATCACTGTATCATTTCACTTTAGTTCCAATAAAAAGTCAGAGCACACAATGTATTTTTAAAAAATGACAGAACATCTTAATCTGACTTACATCCATATTCCATTAATTATATTTGGGACAAGGAGACCAGAATATGATGTTAGGTCTATATAGTTATCTTTTGTTTCTAAATGTAAACTAAAAAGGGCACCTCAGAAAAAAGTAGATTTCAAAATGGCTTAAAACCTGTGCTGACTACCTACTTTGCTAGGTATGAGATCCATGATTCAGATACAATGTACAGCTAAAATAATCTCAGATGATCTGCATTATTGATGCACATTCTACAAATTACACAAAACTGAAATGTTTTCTCTGAAAGGTATTGAAAACTATAAGCATTGCAATGTATGAAAGATGTTAAGAAATAGAAAAAAAGAAAAACAGCAGTATCTTTTAACTTAGTTGCATATTTATACAATTCAAAATCTTGAATTTTAACTTTATTCACTCCTTTGAAAAATATATTCCTCATTAAAACTGTTGCTTCCTGACCTGCATACAAATTTCTCAAGAGGCAGGTCAGGTGGTCTGGTATTCCCATCTCTTGAAGAATTTTCCACTGTTTATTGCTTAGTTGTCAGCTAGTTGTTGGACAGAGATTTCCTCAAATGCCTTGAGCCAATAAAAGTCTTTGCCAAGGAATTTGTGTAGGGGTTTGGGTACACATTGCTCTGGTAGGCAGTTGACAGCTCCGTCCTAGCCTTTATTCCTGCTTGGTTAGAGCCTCATGCTCCTCTTGACCTGGGGGTTTAGGGCTGTATAAATGTTCTCTGTAATGTAATGTGCACAATGCTGTATATGCATGTGGCCTTCTAGATTACCAAGGATCAAAGTCTTCCATTCCCTAGCTTTTCCTTTTTAAGTTTTTTTGGTCAGCCTCTTGTTATTAGGTTGGTGCGAGCATAATTGCAGTTTCAGACTGAATTTTAAGTCATCATAGCTAGGCTCAAACAGATCTTTATTAATCAAAATAGGAACTATTACAGTCAACACATTTTTGCCAATAAGTTTATTTATTTCTGTTACATAAAAATGCATGCTTTGGGATTTGACAAACTCTTGGAAAGCATTTTCTGCCTCCTGTTGGTTGTGGAAGCATTTTCCCTGCAAAAGGTTGTGTTGGTCAGAGGTCAGGTGAATATAGTAAATGAGGCAAAACTTCACAGCCCAATTCATTCTACTTTTGAAGTGGTTGTGTGACATGCAGTCGGGTGCAGAATTGGACCCGTTCTGTTGACCAGTGCTGGCTGCAGGCATCGCAGTTTTCAATACCTCTCACCAATTTGCTGAGCATGCTTCTCAGATGTGATGGTTTCGCTGGGATTCAGAGCGCTGCAGTGGATCAGTGCAGCAGACCAGCAGTGACCGTGATCTTTTTTTTTGGTGCAAGTTTGGCTTTGAGAAGTTCTTTGGAGCTTCATCTCAGTACAGCCACTGAGTTGGTCATCACCAGTTGTATAAAATCCTCTTTTAGTCACATGTCACAGTCCAATCAAAAATGGTTTTTGTTGTTGCTTATTCTACAGAATAAGACAACGCTTCAAAACGATGCTTTTTAAATTTTCGGTCAGCTCCATGAGACACCCACTTATCGACCTTTTCCACCTTTCCAATTTGCTTGAAATGCTGAATGAGCATAGAATGATTTTCACTGAGTTATTTGGCAATTTCTCAAGTGGTTTTAAGAGAATCAGCTTCAATAATCCTCTCAGTTGGTCGTTGTCAACTTCTGATGGTTGGCCACTGCACTGCTCATCTTCATGGCTCTCATATCTTTGCAAAACTTTTGAATCACTACCGCACTATACATTCATTAGCAGCTCCTGGGCTAAATGTGTTACTGATTTTGCAAGTTGTCTTTGCTGCTTTATGACCCATTTGAACTTGAATAAGAAAATCACTCGAATTTGCTTTTTGTCTAACATCATTTCTCTGGCCTAAAGTAAATATAAAATAAAGTGAAGTGAAGTTTCTCAGTCGTGTCCGATTCTTTGCACACAAAAGGACTGTAGCCTACCACACTCCATCCATGGGATTTTCCAGGCAAGAGTACTGGAGTGGGTTGCCATTTCCTTCTCCAGAGCATCTTCCCAACTCAGGGATCGAACCCGGGTCTCCTGCACTGTAGGCAGACACTTACTGTCTGAGCCACCAGGGAAGTCATAAACAGTAAGTAATATCATTAGCTTATAGCAAGAAATGTTCATTAAAATGATGTATAACATAACCACATTTCAGAATGTATCCCAGTATCAAATGGCAAAGTTCAACAATGCAAAACTGCAATTACTTTTCCACCAATCTAATAGTTCCAACTAGTAACACCACTTCAGGCAGCTGTGCTGTTAAAAAATTGCCTCTGATTATTTTCAGCAAATGCCCTGGGGATATGCTTTCTCACTGAGCAGGCCCTAAGTCAGATCAAATAAAGACTAGTTGTGCGGGTGAAACTTTCAGGAAGCTGTGAGACAGGTCACATAGTGGTAATTCTCTGGGTGTGGGATTTTCTGGGGAGCGCGAACCCTCCTCTGCCCCCTCTGGATGTTGGGATGCTGTTTTCACAGCTGTCGTGAATGCTCTGCTGTTGGTTTTCAAGACTACCATGGAGCTGGGGACAGGGAGATGGGACCAGGAAAAGTTAAAATGCCATAAAGCTTTCCTTTCATACTACGATTTAGTCATTTTTCTTGAATAAACATCTTGGATTATTGAAAGGCTTTAGTTAATTTCCAGAATTTGAAAACGTTGATTTTGATACTTTTCCCAGCACTGTCACTGTTTCTCTGGAGGAGTAGATTTTTGGAAGTCTCACGCTGCCATTCTGGAAGTTGGCCTTCCATCAATGAGGCTCTGTGACCTTAGAAAGCACATTAAGGGTTGAGTTTATTGGTAGTAGGTAGGATCCACCTCTGCTGAAAGGAAGGACCACAGGGGGCACGGGAAAGAGAGACTCTAGATCCGGCCAGGTGAGAGGCTCAGGAATTGACCGAATCCTGGGCCACAGGGCCAGCCCCGTTTATCTCGGCCAGGATGACTCTAGTCCTGACTGTGACCCGCAGCATGAGAATATCTGGGACTTTGGAGTCATACTTGCTGTGTGACCTGGGGCAAATCGCTTGACCTCTCTAAGCCTGTGTCTTCATCCAGGAAAATGGGGTTGATCCTCCCTAGAAGGTGGGCATGCCTGGGAAGAAGGTTCGCACTAGGTGTTGCCCTTAGAGGTGGGGGCACAATGAGGGGTCTTCTTCATTGTTGAATCTCTTGCAGTGCTCAGCCCAAGTTCAGGCATCTCACTGGTTTCTGGTCTTTCTGTGTGATACAGATAAAATACCAAGGGCCAGAAACAGGGTGCTTTTGGCTAAAACACAAATGGTTATTAGCAACAGAGACAAATAGGAGATCAATGGATTTCCTATTTAGCCTATTTAAGTAAAGAAATTATGGCTCATCTGCTTGAAGTTTATGAAGAATTAAAAATGATGTTTATGAAGAATTTCTATTGGCAATATAGTGGCACAGCACTTTCTTATAAGTAGAGAAAAGAAGGCTACATAATTTGCTTATGTATGATTTGCTCTCAGCTGTCGAAGATGTATTTAGGAAAAGGTTGGAGGAAATATAACAAGATGTTCACAGGGCTTCTCTTGAGTGGTGGCACTGTGGGTAATTCTTTCCTGCTTCTGTAGACTTTGTCTTTAAACTTCTGGTGCACTAGGCAAGTATTATTCCTACAATTAGAAATTTGCAAAATGGAAAAACCTCAAAAGTAGAAAATAAAGTGAAGTGGCTGGAAGTCTAGGAGATAAACGAAGGAGGATTAGATCAATGGGATTTTTCCATCTCTTGTTTTGTATCTCAGTGTTTGATCTCTGCAAGGTTAGGTGACTTGCCCAAGGTCACATCGCTGAGACATGGAGGAGGTGGTGCCAGGACCTGGGTCCTCTCTCGTACTTATGACAGAGTGATCACAGGCGTAGAGCATCCACCTTGGAGATACCAGCTCGCTCCCCTTGCTGGTGGTGTCTGATGCTGGGTGTGATGGAAATTGGTGTTGACAGATTCAGGAGAGCGTCCACCCTAGTGACTGTCACCCTTGGCTTTTTTGGGGGAAGGGTATTAAGGGCAGTGCTTTGGGCGGGCATGCTTTTCTCGCTGTGGGACTGTACCCAGAAGCTTAAATCAGTGAGTGTCTGCCTTTGGGAGCCCTGTGAGCGTCCATCCAGACTGCACCCAGATTCTCAGAGATCCAGCCCACTTTCCACCTCACGGCAAGCTCAGAAATAGGCACCAAAACCCAGAATCTGGCTCAGGTCAGGGCGGCGGCTCTCCAACCCCATTCTACAGTGGTGGTTCTACAGTGTAGACTCCAGGGTCTGCTCCCAGGGTCCTGATTCCATGGGTCAGGGACAGGGCCCAGAATCTGCACTTTTACCATTGCCCCAGCCCCATGATTGGCCTGTGGTCTTGCTTGCAGAACACTGGGTTAGGGAACACCTGAGTGGGTGGTGCCTCAGAAGGAAGGGATGTGGGGTTTTGCAAAAGGACACATGTGGAGGTGGCCCAGGACTGGCGGGAGGAGACGATGACCGCCGCTGGGACTTGCGTGTGCATCACAGCACATTGCCCCTCCCCCCTGCACTGTGGGGGCTCCTTCCCCTTTGACAGGTGAGGACGTGGAGGCACAGTGAGGCTCAGTGGCTCACTCAGGCGCATGCCCTGTGTGAGCACGGCTAGTCCCACTTCAGACCAGCCAGTGCAGGGCTCCCTGATGTCACCTCCAGCCTTTGGGGGAGAGGCCAGACAGCTTTCCCACTACCGTACATACCTGGTGCTTCCAGCAGACTGTCCTGGAGGAGTGGTGTTCTGGGGACAGGTTTTGACGGGGGAAGGGAGGGCCTCTGGCTATCTTTTGCAGGACTCTGGGCTCAGGGACACCTGAGTGGTGTTCTCCTTCTCCCCATCTCACCCTCATCTCATCCGAGGATGGGAAGGGGGTCGGGTCACTGCTCGCATTTGCTGAGGGCCTGCTATGGGTCTGTGATGCCATTTCATGTCCACTGCGGTGTTCCAAGGAAGATCAGTGATGGATGGTGACCTTGTATTGTTTTGAGTGGTAATGCAGCAAGTTTTATATACCTGGCTCTGTTTGATCAGAGTTCAAGTTGCCCCACTGAGCCCTCCCAGCCTCCCCAGGCAGCAGGACTGATCTCGTTCTATGTGGCAGAGTGGGAACTAGGTCCCAGCGAGGCCAGCGCTCTTCCTGTGACCCGAGCCTAGTGCGCTTCCCAGACCCGTCCCTCGGAGGCCTCCTCTTCCTGGGGCCAGCACCTGGGGTCTCCGAGGAGTGCGGTGCATCCCAGAGCGGACCTCGCCGGGGTAGTCACGGAAGCGAACCCGTGGTCCTCGTCTTCCCCGAGGCCAGGCGGGGCTGGGCCACTCTGGCGGAGAGCATGGCCGGGCGTGCAGTAGGATGGGCGGTCCCCTCTGGCCTGGCTCCCTTGGCCAAGGCCCAGTCTCCAGTCCTGCGTAAGCAGCCCCGGGACACTGAGATGCTCACCAGACAGACATTGGGCCGCTCTCGCAGTCCAAGGGCCATCTCTCATCCACAGACAGCTGGCAGGCTCTTTAATTAAAAGGGCTCCGTGGCTCAGCTTCTGTGTGTAGACACTCCTTGTAGCTGGGGTGGGGGTGTCTGGGCAGGCTCTTCTCTGCAGGGGTGGGTCGGGGGATGGG
>SJXQ01001281.1:32931-101435 GCA_006408695.1 Aepyceros melampus
AGCGCCCTCTCCCGTCATCCTCGTCTTCGTCATCACCGTCATCAGCCTGGTTGCCGTCATCACTGTCTCGGCCTTGCCTGCACCTAGCGCAGGGCCCGACACGCAGCGTCGTCCTCGTCGTCCTCATCACCACCATCCTCCTCCTTATCCCCATCATCACCATCACCCTCCTGCCGTCATCCTTGTCGTAACTGTCCATCTCCTGCTTATGGTTGTAACTGTCTTCATCCGCCTCCTCCTCCTCCCCACCGTCATGGTCATTACTATCATCACAGTTGTTATCAGCGTCCTCATCACCCCCTCCTCCTCATCACCATCATTGTCATAATTGTCTTCATTGCCGCCTCCTTGTCATCCTTGTTGCCTGCCTCCTCCTCGTCACTGTCGTCATGGTCATCGTTACCATCCTCTCTGTCATCATCCAAATCTCCCTCTCCTCCCTCCGCTCCCCGTCATCACCCCCATCCTCACCGTCGTCACTCCCTTGGGCTCCCAGTGCCCAGCACGTCGCAGGTGCTCCATAGATACTCGTCAAGTGGATGAAAGGTTGCAGTGACGACACGTGCCAGGCACTGGGCACGCAGCGATGGCAGTCGCAGGCACTCCACCCACCAATGCAGGAAGGAAGGAGGTGCTCCCACCTGGCCCCGCAGTGGTCTGCTCTCAGAAAGGCGGGCGTCACCTTCAGAGAGTTCTGAGCCCTTTGCCCTTGATGTCAGAGCCCTCTGCCTTCCTCTCGTCCAAGCCCCACTGGCCCCTCCGCTGCCTTCTCTCCTTCCTGCCCTGGCCCCCTTCACAAGGCCCTGCCCTGTCTCTCCCCACAGGAGAGTGGGCACTGCTTTGTCATAGGATAGTCAGACCCACCCTGGCGGCACGGGGGCCTTGGGGATGGAGGTTCGAGGGGGCCGCCTTCTGGGTTCGGCTCCCCCTTCACCTTCTTCACGGCTGTGTGACCCTGTGCTGGCTACTGGCCCCTGAGCCTTGGCGTGCTTCTTTCAAATCTTGGGGGTGGTGCTGGGAAACCCATGGACAGAGGTGCCTGGAGGGCTGCAGTCCCTGGGGTGCAGAGTCGGACGCGACTGGGCACGTGTGCTCATGTCGTGACCGTACCCACCTCGTTTAGGACAGCGCCGGGCACGTGGCAGGCACATGGTTTCCATTCATTCATGTCACAAATGTTTTATTGAGCGTCTACGTACCAGACACTGGGGGTCTTCTGGCTGTGAGTGAGACAGGCTTTAGGGAGCTCCATGAGGGGCCCCGCCTGACTCCTCTGCCTGTGGCCCGGCCGCCCGCACTCTGACCGGGCTCCATGTGCAGCTCTGACCCGGCTGCCCGGCCTCTATGGCAGATGACTCCCGTTCATTGCGGAGCCCCTGTGCTCCAGGCGGGACCCCTCCAAGCCCCTGAGTGTCCCCACACACACCAGGGGATCCTGCCGGCCTCTGCTGGTTTAGTCCTGTATCATCTGCCTTCCCCCAGAGGCCCCATTGACATGCAGTGTCAGCCCCGTGGGGGACGACAGCTGGAGGGGACACTCAGAGGGGCTCACCCTTGTCCGGCTGTTCAGCAGGCAGCTGCCCTGCCCTCATGCCAGGCCTGGTTCTGGGGCTCAGGGAATAAGTCAGAGGCTGCCCTGGTCTGGGAGGATGGACGGTCCCGCATAGGCGAGCCAGCCCCCCCAGCAGACGGGCGGGGTGGGGAGTCTCGAGATGGGGGGAGACGGCGCTGTCCTGCAGGGCTGGCGGCAGTGGACTTGCCGCCCTGCGCCCCTCAGGCTGAGGGGAGAGAGGGCTCCTGGGAGGGCACACGGCACCCTCTGGCACACAGACACCAACGCCTCTTGCCAGGAGGGTGGCGGAGACATCCACAAGGCAGAGGCTCTGCAGACATTCGTCTGTGCATTTGGACGCCTGCCTTTCTGCGAAGGTCAGGGCCCCGGGCTGAGCCCCCACGGGCAGTCACTGGCTGGGGCTGCCCGCGAACTCTGCCCTTCCTCAGGGTCTCCTCCTCCCTCTGGCCTCTAGGACAAGTCCTGCTCCCTGGGATGGGCACCTACCGGTCAATTGAGGCCATCAGCCTGGGGGAGCCATGAGACCGGGCCCCTTGCCTCCTCACTGGGTCCTTCAGCTGAGCCCTTGAGCTGTCCCGGCCTGAGGGGCCTGGGGTGAACCAGGTGGAGCCGTGGAGTGTGCAGGCATCCATGGCCGACGAAACAGCACATGCAAAGTCCCTGAGGCGTGAAGTAGCAGAAAGGAGGCTCGTGTGCACCTGGGTCAAGCTCATTTATTAATACAACATTTGTAGGGGGTCTGGGAAGCCACAAGGCAAAAATCAAAGAGCAGAAGGGCCCAGGGAGAGGCCCCTGACCTCATGGAGGCTGCTTCCTGGTTTTCCGTGTCTGTCACCTTCTTTAATGCTCGCAGCCAGCCTCGTGGGAGGTGGGGGTCTCCCTGACGTCCAGGACAGACACGGATGTGAGGCACTGGTGTGTGATCCCGGAGTCATGCCGATGGAGAGGCAGGCGGAGCTGGTGTGGCTCCAGGCTGGGGATTTCCCACTTTGCCTGGAGACCCCTTTGGCTGCTGTTACATAAGCGAGGGTCTGGAAGTGTGTGGCCCTGTGTGTGTGTCTGTCTATGTGTATGTCTCTGTGTCTGTGTGTGTGTGTATGTCTGTGTGTATCTCTGTGTCTGTGTGTCTGTTTATCTCTGTGTCTGTGTTTATGTGTATGTCTGTGTGTGTGTCTCTGTGTGTCTCTGTGTGTGTATCTCTGTGTCTGTGTGTTTGTGTGTATGTCTGTGTGTGTATCTCTCTGTGTGTGTCTCTCTGTGTCTGTGTGTATGCCTGTGTGTGTATGTCTGTGTGTCTACGTGTGTCTCTGTGTGTATGTATCTCTATGTCTGTGTGTGTGTCTGTGTGTCTGTGTGTCTATGTGTATCTCTGTGTCTGTGTGTCTGTTTATCTCTGTGTCTGTGTGTTTGTGTGTATGTCTGTGTGTGTGTCTCTCTGTGTCTGTGTGTATGCCTGTGTGTATGTCTCTGTGTGTGTGTATGTCTGTGTGTGTTATGTGTATCTCTGTGTCTGTGTGTCTGTTTATCTCTGTGTCTGTGTTTATGTGTATGTCTGTGTGTGTGTCTCTGTGTGTCTCTGTGTGTGTATCTCTGTGTCTGTGTGTTTGTGTGTATGTCTGTGTGTGTATCTCTCTGTGTGTGTCTCTCTGTGTCTGTGTGTATGCCTGTGTGTGTATGTCTGTGTGTCTACGTGTGTCTCTGTGTGTATGTATCTCTATGTCTGTGTGTGTGTCTGTGTGTCTGTGTGTCTATGTGTATCTCTGTGTCTGTGTGTCTGTTTATCTCTGTGTCTGTGTGTTTGTGTGTATGTCTGTGTGTGTGTCTCTCTGTGTCTGTGTGTATGCCTGTGTGTATGTCTCTGTGTGTGTGTATGTCTGTGTGTGTCTATGTGTATCTCTGTGTCTGTGTGTCTGTGTGTATGTCTGTGTGTGTGTCTCTCTGTGTCTGTGTGTCTGTGTGTATGTCTGTGTGTGTGTCTCTCTGTGTCTGTGTGTATGCCTGTGTGTATGTCTCTGTGTGTGTGTATGTCTGTGTGTGTCTATGTGTGTCTATCTCTATGTCTGTGTATCTGTTTATCTGTGTCTGTGTGTGTGTCTCTGTGTCTGTGTGTGTGTCTGTGTATCTCTGTGTCTGTGTGTGTGTGTGTATCTCTGTGTCTGTGTGTATGTCTGTGTCTGTGTATGTCTGTTTATCTCTGTGTCTGTATGTGTGTCTGTGTGTATGTCTCTTTGTGTGTGTATGTGTGTGTCTGTGTGTATCTCTGTGTCTGTTTGTGTGTGTGTCTCTGTGTGTGTGTCTATATATGTCTTTCTCTGTGTATGTGTCTGTTTATCTCTGTGTCTGTGTGTGTGTGTGTTTGTGTATATGTCTCTGTGTGTGTCTCTGTGTGTCTCTGTGTGTGTATCTCTGTGTCTGTGTGTATGCCTGTGTGTGTCTATGTGTGTGTGTGTGTATGTCTGTGTATATCTCTGTGTCTGTATGTTTGTATGTCTGTGTGTGTATCTATGTGTGTCTCGTGTGTATCTCTGTGTGTGTGTGTATATCTCTGTGTGTGTGTGTCTGTGTGTGTGTGTGTATCTCTGTGTGTGTTTGTGTGTATGTGTGTCTATGTGTGTATCTGTGTGTGTGTGTATCTCTGTGTCTGTGTGTTTGTGTGTATGTCTGTGTGTCTCTCTGTGTGTATCTCTGTGTCTGTATGTCTGTGTGTGTCTGTGTCTGTGTGTGTATCTATGTGTGTGTCTCTGTGTGTGTGTCTGTGTCTGTGTATATGCCTCTGTGTGTGTGTGTATGTCTGTGTATATCTCTGTGTCTGTGTGTCTTTTATTTCTGTGTCTGTGTGTATGTTTGTATGCCTCTGTGTGTGTCTATGTGTGTCTCTGTGTGTGTGTATCTCTGTGTCTGTGTGTATGCCTGTGTGTGTGCCTCTGTGTGTGTGTGTGTGTGTGTGTGTGTGCATACACGCCTGTGCATGTCTTCCTGCAGGTGCCAGCTGCAGCCTCTTGAGAAGGAGGTTGACACGGCTGTCTGTGTGGCAGCTGAGGTTGCCCGCATGCTAGTGTGTGTCCTTGGGCCAGTGACTTGGCTGAAACCCTTTAATCCTCCACACTCCGTGAGGCTGTTGCTCTTCTTACTCAGGATTTCCAGCAAGGGGACCAAGGACAGAGGCTGTGTTCCGAGCCTTGCCCCGTGGTGTTTTTAAGCGCGCACATTTGATGCATGTCCACCGTTGATAATTAGGGAAGGAGTGAGTGGGCTTCTCGGGTTCCTCGGCTTCATCTTGCTTCTTTTCCATTACTCTCCAGAGTGCCTCGGGCCCCAGAGCTGAGTGTGTGTCACCTGAATGTGCTATGTGTATATGCAGATGTATCTGTGTGTGCACATGTGTGTGTATGTAGTGGGTTCTGCATATGTGTGTGCTTGAGTGCATGTGGTGTGTCTGCATGTGTATGTATCTGTGTGTGCCTCTGTGTATATGTCTGTGTGCATGCATGTATATGGTGTGTGTGTGTGCGTGTGCAAATGTGTCTGTATACACCCTGTATGCATGCATGTGTGTGTATTTGCACACACGTGCATGGGACCGTCAGCACCGTACAGCAGGCTGCACTCTGGCATCACTGCCGCGCCCCAGGCCTTGCCCCGCTAAGGGAATGTCCCCAAGGCCACACGGCCAGTCATGGCCCTGAGCCCAAGTCTTCCCGCCTGTGAAATGGACCTGACTGTCCCTGCCTGGCCACCTCGGCAGATGTGGGGATGGGGGGGCTCTGTCGTGTCTGCACCTGAGTCAGGGGTCTCCGTGGGCTCCTGTTGGGCCACAAGGTCAGCAGTGATGGTCTGCACATGTGTGGTCTGCGCGTGTGGCCTCCATGCTGGCAGATATCATCTCTGAGTGACTCTCGTGAGCTGGGGGCATAGCAGGCACCCCCTCTGCAACACCTCTGGTCTCTTGCACCGTGAGTTCCTCTGCTGCTCAGGTCACAGTCACCGCGGGTCAGCAGGGCCTCTGCTGAGCACGGTCACTCAGGAACCCGGGTCCCAGCACCTGGAGGCTCATTCCTCCTTGAGGTCCTGAGTCCTCTCCCTGTCGAGGCAGAGCGGGGAGGAGGAAGGGAGCGGATGAGAGTTGCACAACAGGCCCTCAGGGGCCAGGCCTGGAGCCCCACTGGCCCCGAGTCCTGAGGGGTGCTGTGGCCAGCTGTGCTTGGGGCAGGGGAGGGCCCACACCCAAGTGGGCACCAGCGCCCGGGACTAGAGCCCGCCTGCTTCTTGAGGAAGTGAGCGGCTCTCAGTCTGCGAGACGTGGGTGGCTGCCGACGTGTGTGCACGAGATGAACTCCATTCTCACCACCACCACGTGCTTGGGTGAGGTCAGGCAGTGACCTCTAAGGCTGAGCACTGACCCTGCCAGCTCTTACAGGCCCCTGTGACCCCTGCTCAGTGGAGAGGGGGAATCTGCAGAGCTGGAGGGGAACCCAGAGTCCCAGGCCCAGACCTCCTGCCTCAGGGTCGGCCCTGGAACAAGACCCCAGCACGTCCAGCCCACGTGAACACGGGCAGTTGGGAAACTGAGCATTTACCTTCACTCAGCTCTTCAGGCGTCCGAGAGGCAGAGATGACAATTTTCAGCCATGAAAGTGCCAGCGTCTTTGCTCTCCTGGCCCCATCCCCCCACTGGCGTGGATCATGCTCCTTTCGGGGGGGCGCCTGGCTTGACCGCAGGCCACCAGAGCCCGTGTCCCTAAGGTCCCTGTGTGCCCAGAGCTCCTTTGGGATTCTCACTGAGGGAGAAGAGGGCCTCCTGGAGGAGGTGGTCCTTGAGCTGGGTCCTGAAAGAGGGGCAAGAGCTTCCCGGAGGGAGGCGCAGGCTGTGTCTGCAGGGAGCCAGGACGCTGGGGCACCTGGGTGGGGCTGGAGGCGGGGAGCTGGGGTCCCAGCACTCAGAGTCCTGAGTACCTTGATATCCAAGCCTCTGTTTTGCCTGAAGGGTCTTTCCTCCATGAATTCACCTGCTCCCTCCCTCTCCTATATTCCACACCCTGAACGGAAGAGTCTCCACTTCTAACAGAAACAAGCACTGAGTTTGAATATTTCGTTTCACTTAAAAAAAAATACCCAAGTATCAGTTATTACTGAATGAGACAGTATTCTTGGGTATGAAAGCTGACTTACAATTTTCTTATTCTGCCATAGACTTTTCAAAAGTCAGCCCAATTTTATATAATTTTTCTTGTGAACCTGATTTTTATATTTAGGTTTGTTTCCCCATATTTCCTTGCAGTTTTTCTTTTTTTTTCAGAGGCGGTTATGGACTGTGGGTGGTGAGGGAAGGAGAGTGGAATGGGAGAGATGGAGGATCCAGCTCCTCCGGGTTCTGGGGCTCCTCATCCATGGCTCGGAGATAACACCACTCACTGTGCGAAGGGTGCTCCCTCTCCTGCAGGGTGCTCCCCCTCCTGCAGGGTGCTCCCTCTCCTGCAGAGTGCCCCTTCTCCTGCAGAGTGAATGAGTTAAGGAAGGTGACTCCTCCCTGGCCTGGTGTGTGTTCTCAGTAAACTGTGGTTGTGGCCGCCACCATCATCTGTATTATTACTGCTATTATTGGTTGGTGGTAACTTCAGAGAAGCTCACCACACGACACATGGCCTCTGAGAAAAAGATGAATGGCTTTTCCCCCGGGCATCCTGAGTCTGGATGCGGTCCCAGGGGAACGCGGGCTGGTGGCTGCAGCGGCATTTGCAGTCGTCCGCGTGCCCGCCAGAGGGCGCGCTTGCATTTTTGGTCTCTGACTCTGGCGGCCCGCAAAGGCTCCTTAGCAAGTGGGCCTGAAAATACCGAGGGCTGTGGGCTTTAACCGGCGTCTCAGCCCCTTGAACTCTTTCCTGGCTACACCATCTGTAATCCTCTTCAGAAGCAAACCTACCTGGCGGATGGAGGGCCTCTAGCCTCCTCCGCGGGGTTCCATGCGTCTGTGGGTCCAAGCCTGAGATATTTGAGGGGCTGGGGGCTGGGAGTAGGGTATGCCTTAACCTGGTCCTGCTCCCGATATCTGTCCTGTTCAGGTCAGAGCTGGGACCCTGGAAGCTGGGAAGAGTCTGCTTTAAAAATAATGTGTTTTCTTCTCTTTTACGGCTGAGTAATATCCCAAACACCACGTTTTCTTTTTATTTAATTATTTTTATTGGTTTATGAAATTGTATGTTTCTTGTGCAGTGTTGAATATCTGCTTCTGTGCAAAGCAAGGCATGCTCACCTCCAAAAGTTTGGTTTCCGTCTGTCCCCACACTGTTGGCCCCCTTTACCCATTTCCCCTCCTCCCACTGCCCCTTCCCTTCTGGTAATCACTGCCCTGGTTCTCTGTGTGTGTGTTTTTGTTTGGTTTCTGCATTTACTGTTTTTTTATCATTTATTTTAAAATATTTCATTGAAGTAGTTGATTTATAATGTTGTGTTTGTTTCAGGTGTACAGCAAAGTGACTGAGGTTATATGAACAGTACTGCTATGAACACTGGGGTTTTTTGTCCAGATATTTGCCCAGGAGTGGGATTGCTGGATCACACAGTAGACCTATTTTTAGTTTTCTAAGGAACTTCCATCCTTCTCTCGTAGTGCCTGCACCAATTTGCATTCCCACTAGCAGTATAGGAGGGTTTCCTTTTCTCCACACCCTCTCCAGTGTTTATTATCTTTAGACTTTTTGATGATGGCCATTCTGGCCGGTATAAAGTGGATACCTCATTGCAGTTTTGATTTGCATTTCTCTAATAATCAGTGATGTTGAGCATCTTTTCACGTGCCTGTTGATCATCTGTATGTCTTCTTTGGAGAAATGTTTATTTAGATCCGCCCATTTTTTGAATGGCTTTTGTTGTTTTTTTTTATATTGAGCTGTATGAGCTGTTTGTGTATTTTGGAAATTAATTCCTTTGTTGATTGCCTCATTTACAAATATTTTCTCCCATTCTGTAGGTTGTCTTTTTGTTTAATTTATGGTTTCCTCTGCTGTGCAAAAGACTTTAAGTTCAATTAGTTCCATACCACATTTTCTTTATCTATTCATCAACCAGTGGACACTTAGGTTGTTTCCGTTCCTGTTTTTAAGGCTGAATAATATCCCATTGTAGGGAGAGACCACATTTTGCTAATCCATTATTCGTTGATGGACACCTGGGCTGTTTCCACCTTTTGGCTGCTGTGAATGGTTCTCTGTGAACGTGCATGGAGTATTTGAATGCCTATTTTAAATGCTTTTGGCTATACACCTAGGAGTAGAGTTGCTAAAAATAGTTTCTAAAGGGAGTACTTTTTTCTGCTCTTAGAGAACATTCTTAGGCAAACTGTAAAGTCTTGCCTTTTACTTTCCCGCTGATATCTGGGTGGTCACCACTGTCTGTTGCGGGTCATTTCCAGCACGTGCCAAGCCCTCTGCCCCCAGCCAGGATGCATCTAGGCCCCGTCTGAGCGAGGGCCTCCCGAGCCTTCGTGGGACTAATGGAGAAGCACGCGGGGCTGCCCAGGCTCGGGTTCCTCATCTGTAAGATGGGAATAATAGTGCGTCGTTGGGCCCCACTGGATTCTCATGACATGGAGGGAGCAGGACCCAGGGAGATGCAGCCTGGGGCTGGGGGGGGTGGGAAAGCCCAGCGGGAGTCGGGACCAGGGTTTCCAGGAGCCCCCCATCCCATTCGGCAGGCACTCCTGAGTGATAACACAGGCCCAGCGAAAGGTGAAATGTGCGTCCAGCACAAGCAGGGGGAGCGGGCACCGGGTTAGTTCGAGCGGGAAGGTCCATGAGGCCGGGTGGGCTCTGCTCTCAGCTGGCACCCCCAACCCATCCATCCCAGCCCTCCCTGGAAGGGACTCATCAGGCTCTTCCCAGGGTTGGGGGGGGGGTCCTCCCTCTAATAACCATGCGCTGTCATTAGAAACCTGTGGCTTGTGAGCTTGCATATTTTTAAAAATATATTTTTAGGTCTCCTTTCCTTCTTAAGAACAAACAATGAAGCGAAACCCAAAGGGAACGTTTTGGGAAAATAATAATAAAAAGCCTGTGAGGAAATTGCTCTGTCATTAAATAAAACACCAAACCTGCCAGGTTTTGCTCCAGAGATCACAGTCCCAAACTGGTGACTGAGCAAGGTGGCTCCAGGCGCCTCCGAGAGGGGCCAGGGCTCAGGCCGTGGTGTCCCCAGCCCCGATGGGGAGCCTTGGGTTCTCGTCTATTGAGGTTTTGTGGACCGAACCCTGTGGGGATGGTAGGAGGGGGCCTCCGTCTGCCTGGGATGGCCACGCTTGCTGGGCTGTGGTTCTGCTTGGTGCTTTGTGCGGGGCGGGGCTGCTCTCTGCCCACCTGGGGGAGGCGCGTCCATGGCCTTGATTTGTGCATCTGTGAAATGGGGCCAGCGGGTGACTCCTGTAGCAGGAACCTTGCTGTAATGGGGCAAGGTGGACGGGACCGGTGGGTGCCGTGGGACAGGGCTCAGCGGTCAGGGGCCGCAGCCTGGCTGGCCCCTCATGCCCCTCTCCTGTCCCTACCTGCCCTCTCAAGTCCATTCTCTTCTCTCCTCTCTTCCTCTGGCTCTGGAGCCTCGTGACTCCTGCGTTAGACAGACAGATGGTCGGTTTTGTCTTATTTTGTTTGGCCTGGGCGCGTTTTAAAATGTTTCATTAGATGCTAATTAGATTCCATATCTTCAATATCCAGTATTTCCAGCTCCTCTTTAAAAACTGGTCGCCCTGGCCTGCAGCCCTGGTCCCGGGGCTTGGGGAACAGCTGCTCTTTCTGGGGACTCGGGTCTCCAGCTGGCCGCCGGCCACCCACAGGCCTGGTTTGGACGCCTTCAACAGACCTGGTGGCCTGTAAGAGAAACCGTGTAGGGTACAGGGGCCCGTGGATTATTTCTAGTCATGCTGAGGGGTAGGACATGTTGAGTGTTAATCCACTGCAATCAAGACACTCTCTGAAGCCAGATTACTGGGACACAGATGGGAGGGGCTGAGAAGAGCTGACCTGGGGGTGGAATGAAAGCCTCGTTTCTCAGGACAGTCTCCTCTGTGGCTGGGCTCATCCTCATGGTGGTGAAATGACTTCTGGGGCTCCAGACATCACACTCTGGCTCCTTTCTGGCAGGAAAGAGCAAAAGGCTCATTGGTTCAGGGCTTGGCCAGTGGACCCAAGCAGAGCCCACAAGAAATGTCATCCCCTTTTGGGCTGAATGAGGGTCCTGCACCTTGGCCCAAGCCCCCGTGGTGGGACCTGGGGATATTTGGGTTCCATTATATTGTGAGAAGGGTGCCTTGACCTGGAGCTGTCACAGAGGTGGCCCTTCCAGATGAGAGAATGAATGCAGAAAAGCTTTGTAGGCTGCAGAGTGCTGGGGAGGTGACCCTCACTCCCCTCTAAAGAGGAGAAAGTCAAGGCTTAGCCTCTGAGTGGCTTTCCCAGTGTCGTGGTTGGTAAATCAGGAGATGGAGCTGAATGTGGTCCTTGGGCCTTCCTGATCTCTATCCAGGACCCCAGGAGGACCCTTCCTGCCCACTCTCAGCCCCCCACCCCCCAACAGGGCCTGTGATTCCTTCTCCTTTTTGGTGTCTGCAGACACCTGGGGCTCAGGAATCCTGGGGAGCCTGTACAGAGGCTGGAGCGAGGCTGGTGCTAGGAGGATGGATGATGGGATGCTGGTTGCAGCTGAAGTGGGGGGCCGCCAGAAAGCACGGGGGGCCGAGGGCAGCTCCCTTCCCTGGCCCATCCCTCTTCAAAGCCACCCTGAGTCATTCTTTAATAGAATTTGTGCTTATTTTAATTCCTATAGGCACAGAATCCTTGCGTGTCCTTTATAAATATTTCATTGTCTTCCAGCAGCAAATTTCCTGATGTCCAAATGCCTGGGTGGCCTCCTCCCTCCCTGGGCTGCGCGGTCGGTGGATCACTCTCACCTGGCACCTGGCCTTGATGGCCACCCCTGCTTGGAGTGGCAGAGCACCCCGGGGGCTTGGGGTGGCAGTGAACTTGACCGAGGAGAACTAGGCGGCCTGGGCAGGGAGGTGATCACCCATGGTGCCTGAAGGGCAGAGTCTAACCCAGCCTATCCTGATCCCCGGGGGCCAGTCTTGTCCCCACCCCTCACTGCCCCCACACACAGTGTCCTGGAGGGGAATTCAGAGCCAGGTTGGTCATTTCGGCCAAGGGATCCCGGCAGGCTTCATAGAGGGGCACCACGCAGTGGGGGAAGCTTTGCAAATGGTGAAGGGCTGCAAAAGTCCGGAGAGATCATTTAGGGCCAGCTGTTGATGGGCTTAGATTTCAGAGGAGCCGCGGCAGTCCTGAAGTGTCAGGAGTGAGGCTGGTCCGTGACCCCCCATTGCCCCATTGCCTTATACTTTTCTGAGTGAGGACAGCCCACTGGATGCTCACGGTGTCTTACGGAAACGCTGCCAGAGCAGGAGCCAGGCCCGGGAACTTCTCAAACCTGGCGGCTGCCACACTCCTGGGGAATCTAGCAAGAAATCGGGGATGGGGGCACAGGGTGTTTTTCGGGGAGTACCGCCTTGTCGCTTCAGTGGGCCCTTTGGGCGCCCCCGACCCAACAGGAAGCATCAGTTTCGTTACCCTCCTTGCTCGCCTGGCTCGCTTGCGGACACAGAGCCTATTCATTTGTTTTATCTGTCAGCCCGCTGCAGGGGGCTTGGGGTGGCAGTGAACTTGACCGAGGAGAACTAGGCGGCCTGGGCAGGGAGGTGATCACCCATGGTGCCTGAAGGGCAGAGTCTAACCCAGCCTATCCTGATCCCCGGGGGCCAGTCTTGTCCCCACCCCTCACTGCCCCCACACACAGTGTCCTGGAGGGGAATTCAGAGCCAGGTTGGTCATTTCGGCCAAGGGATCCCGGCAGGCTTCATAGAGGGGCACCACGCAGTGGGGGAAGCTTTGCAAATGGTGAAGGGCTGCAAAAGTCCGGAGAGATCATTTAGGGCCAGCTGTTGACGGGCTTAGATTTCAGAGGAGCCGCGGCAGTCCTGAAGTGTCAGGAGTGAGGCTGGTCCGTGACCCCCCATTGCCCCATTGCCTTATACTTTTCTGAGTGAGGACAGCCCACTGGATGCTCACGGTGTCTTACGGAAACGCTGCCAGAGCAGGAGCCAGGCCCGGGAACTTCTCAAACCTGGCGGCTGCCACACTCCTGGGGAATCTAGCAAGAAATCGGGGATGGGGGCACAGGGTGTTTTTCGGGGACTACCGCCTTGTTGCTTCAGTGGGCCCTTTGGGCGCCCCCGACCCAACAGGAAGCATCAGTTTCGTTACCCTCCTTGCTCGCCTGGCTCGCTTGCGGACACAGAGCCTATTCATTTGTTTTATCTGTCAGCCCGCTGCAGCCCTGAGGTGCAGGCCTCTTCTCTGCAAAACCTCTCCCAGGACAGATCAAAGAGACCCACTAAGTACATTAAAGGGGCCGTGAAAATCAGGCTGGATGATGCGGTTCTCGGGCAGAGCTGCCCCCAGCCGTGCTGGGCTCGGGGATGGGCCAGGGCCTCGAGGCAGGCCTGGAAGATGGAGGTCACGTGCGCAGGGATGCTGCCTTCTAAATTCTGAGTGACTGCCCCAGGCCAGGCCCTGCGATGCGCCAGGGCGGGCCAGGAGTGGGCTTCTGCCCACCTGGGAGCCACAGTCTGGTGAGAAGGCAGTGGAAGAGAGGAGGGCAGCGAAGGAGGAGAAGAGCAGGGGACAACTCCGCCCCCACCCAGAGGCCCAGCTCCATGGTGGCTGCAGCAGGGCAGTGTCCCAAGGGTGTGAGATGTGTGGTCCAGGTGGTGGTCCTGCCCCGGGAGCCCCCAGCCCCCCGGCCTGGGCTCGGGGACGGGAGGAGACGCAGAAGGAAGCAGCTGAGAAGGCTGACGGTGCGGGCAGGCCACGGGCAGCTTGTCGTGTCCAGGCGTGGCTGTCTGAGGGCCCGACTCGGGTGCCCACGTGTGGGAGGTGCGCCCGGCGTCGGTGTGTTGTCCAGCATGGGGGCTCAGCTCCGGGTGCCCTGGCCTGAAGGCTGCAGAGTGCAGGTCTGCATGGTGGCACAGAGAGGGGCCGCGAGCCTGGCCTCAGTTTTGGGGGCCTCAGTTCTGGGGCATCAGTCCACTCGTGCTGCAGGAATGGAATGCCAGACTGCGGGGCTCAAACAGCAAACACGTCTCGGAGTTCTGGACGCTGGAAGTCCAAGACCCAGGTGACAGCAGGTTCTGCTCCTGGCTGGGTGGGTGGGCTCTCATCTTGCCTGCTGACAGCCACCTTCTCACCAAGTCCTTACATGACAGAGAGAGAGGAGCGCTGGCTCCTTCGTCTCTTTATAAGGGGACCAGTCCCATCAGAGGGGCCCGCATTCATGACCTCATGTAAACCTCATCCCAGAGGCCCCATCCTGAGTGTCATCTCCCTGCGGGACGGGAGGAACGTTCAGTCCATAGCAGGGACCTGATGCCCTGGTGAGCGGTCAGTTCCCACTGCCTCTCTGTCCCTCTCTGCTCCCTGTCCTTGGCCCCATTTCACAGATGGGGAAATGGAGGTGTCTTTCTCGGAGGCTCAGGAGTCCAGATAGCTCTTCAAGGTGGGGCTTGTTGTCTGAACAGTTCCATCCCCTCTCTGGATGTGTAGGTCAGGAAGCCCAGGCAGGTGTGGAGCTGGGCTCTGCAGGTTGTTTTCCAGGCTGAATCCCCGCGTTCCTCTTAACATGCAGCCTGCAGCTCTTGCACGCTCCACTTCCACCCCTGGGCTCAGCCTCTGGGTACTCTCCTGGGGCGAGGTGCACGGGCTGGGCTGTGAAGCTGAGCTCGAGGGTCTTCCGTTCTCCTGAACCTCCATCACCCCCCACATCCACCTGCCCTGCCCTCAGTGCTCCTGCAGGGGAGGCCAGGACCCTCGGGCCCCAAGCAGATGTCCATGGCCTCTGCCCTTTGGCCGGGTCCTGGGCTCTGCCACAGGACCTTGGGCCCAGGGGGAGGCCCTGATGTGTGGGAGCGGAACAAGACAGGAAGCACTGAGTAACGTCTGAATTCCAGCGGAGACTGCGGCCTGGGAGAGTGCCACACACCTCTCCTCCTGGCGGGCTCCTATTCATCCGGCAGTGACCCTGCGCTGATGGCCCAGTCTGAGCAGGGAGCCTCCTCCATGCCTCTGTCACATCCAGCATGGGCCCCAGGGTAGATCTTTCCACCAGGCAAAGCTGACAATGATGGAGTCTGACGCTGTGCTCAGCCTTTCAGTTTTGTGTTCATCAGATCCTCCCACAACCCACACGGGGCCTGGATCAGATCCTCCCACAACCCACACGGGGCCTGGATCAGATCCTCTTGCGACTCACGCAGGGCCTGGTGGAGAGGACGCTGGCCAGCATTGAGCTGAGGCCCCTCTCGCACCCTCCCTGGGCCCTCTGCACCTGCCCCACTGCTCCGGCGAGCTAAGCTGGGTCTCAGCCCTGGGGTCGCTCTGGCAAGGGCTCCACCTCCTGTCACGGCTCCGAGGTACCTGAATTTGATTCAAAATCTGTGTCCTCATCTGCTCTAGCTTTGGGCCGGGACCTGGGAGCACCTCTGGGTGCTCCTCCCTGACCCAATTCCGCTCACCGGCCTCCTGGTCAGTGACAATGGGCTGGGAGCTGCAAGGCAAGGACCCAGCAGGGGCTGGCTGGTGAGTGAGCTGGGATGGGGCATCGCCTGAAACAGCTTCCAGGGTGACTTCCTGTGCTTGGACCCTGAGCTGGGTCCTGGAGCTCAGGGAGCATGGTGCTGGGGTCAGAGCCACCGTGTGTGCACACTGGGGGGCTTTGCAGGCTGTCACCGGTCCCCATGGCTGTCCTAGCGCCCAGGGGCCTGCCCCCTCAGGACCATGAGCACGTCTGAGTCTCAGGCTCTGCATCCGTGGAAAGTCAGCAGCAAGGGGGCTGCAGGGCTGAGTGCAGAGGGACATTGAGAGCCGCTGTGCCCCCTGCATGCAGGGAGCTTCGTACCCAGCGGCCTGTGGCCTTCCCATTCCCCAGCCTGAGGGGGTCTGGGTGGCAGTCATGCTGGTCACTGCTGGGCTTCTGCAGGGCTGGGGAGGGATGACCCTGTCTCCTGTGGAGGGGCTGTGACCTGGTCTCACTGTCCCCTTGCAGCTGCATTTCCCACATCCATCCGGTGACATGAGTGCATCTTCTGAGGTCACAGAGCGGGAGCTCAGAGGCTTCTGCCTGGGGCTGGGGTTTCAGAGTCTCTCCTGGGCCCCATGCATACCTCCTGAACCCCGTATGGATCAATTTTAGAAGTCTCTTTGATGAAAGGATGAACTGTTTATGATGATGGAAGGATGGACAGTATGGCCCTGAGGTTATGTTGGTGGAGGAGAAAGTGACTCCCAGTGCTCGAGGAAGCCTAGAGCTTAGAGGCTCTAGGGGGAGTGTGGGGGCATGAGGGAGCCTAGAGTCTTAGAGGGCAAAGCTGGACAGAGGTGTGGCTCTGAGCTCGTGGGGCTGGGCCTCACAGGTGGGGTGGAAGGTGACCAAGGAGAACATGCACCAGCCTGGGAGTCCTCGGTGGCATTGTGACACCCATGCCCTCCACTTAGGTGAGTTCTGGCCGTGGGCTGGCTGGCGGCCCCAAGATAACAGGGGAAGACGAAAAGCCCCTGTGGCCCCCCTGTACTGAGCACAGGGAGTGTGCATAGTCAAGGCTCTGGGTGAGTCTGGAAAACATATGAGTAGATGCTTGAATCCAGCTCTGCCTAAGGAGGCCAGGCTGCCTTCATCACTCACAGGTTAGGAAGAAAAATAAAGTCTTTTAGGATTTGAGTTGTCACATAGGTTTTGTGATGGCATCGAGTGTTTGTAGCTTGTCCTCTTCTGGGTTTTCTGTCCTGTTGCATTGAGCTATAGGTCTGTTTTTGTGCCAGTACCATACTATTTTGATCACTGTAGCCTTGTAGTATAGTCTGAAGTCAGGGAGCCCAATTCCTCCTAGTCCATTTTCCTTTCTCAAGATTGCCGTGTCTATTCACTCAATAGTGAAAGGCCTCAGAGACCTGTAGGGCACTGTAACCAGGCATCCCAGAAGAAAGAGAATAACTCAAAAGAAACAGAAGAAATAATAGCCAAAACTCACCGAATCTGGTGAAAGACACAAATGTACAGATTCAAGAAACTCGGTAAACCTCAAGCAAGAGAAATACAAAGAAAACATCAGAATCAAGCTGCCAAAAACCAGAGAGAAAATCTTGAAAGCGTCAGAGAGAAACAGTGCACTACAGTGAAACAGCACTTCCTTCTTAATCATAAACACCAGAGGCCAGGAAACAGTGGAACACCATCTTTAAAAAGCCTTTTAAACGCCATAACGGTTAACTGTCTATCCAGGGAAAATATCTTTTGAGAATGAAGACAAAATCCACTCTCAGAATCAAAACTTGTTTCCGGCCGCTCTAAAGAGCAGCGTGATTTCTAAAGGAGGTGCTTCTGCCTGGAGGGAAATGATACCAGGTGGAAACTGAGGTCTTCAGGAAAGAACAAAGCGCATCTTGGTAAACAAGTAGGGTTATATTTATACAAAACGCAGGGGCGGGAGTCCCGTGACATATCCATATAGCTCACCTGTGCGGCTGATATAAAACCCAGATGGATGCTGGAAAACAGGAGACGGCTGGCAACTTAATAAGGCGGTGAATTAGCCAGTGGTTCTGGATGGGATCTATTTACTGGAAGGAAACCAGCATAGCATTTGCTGGGTCAAAACCAGGTGCCCGGCCCCCAGCCCTTCCTGTGGTGAGTGAGGCAGGGCCCTTCTCAGGGCCTGGCCAGCAGTATGTCTGTGTGTCTCCTTCCTGGGGGTGTCAGTTCTCTAGCCCACCACCCTGCGGAAAGAATGAATGCCATCATTTTGACAGCCCATGGTATATCTCACTGGTCTGTTACAGCAAAGATATCCCTTAGCAAGACAGGTACACGAGCATGTGGGCCCAGAACACCCCAAAGTTTAGGGCCTTCCAGGTGAACAAATCTCCAAGGGCCCCAGTGGTCCACGGCGCAGGACTGTCCCCACTGAGGCTGCCATCTTGCAGAGCCTCCAGGAAGAAGGAAGCTGTGCTGGGCCTCTTCAGTGTCCCCAGCGAGATGCACCCATCTGCACCCCACTCCCCACTGGGGAGGCTAAGTCTGTCTCAGCCACCTCTAGGGCTTCTTGGCCCTCTGGTGGCCAGCCGAGTTCATCCATGGGACAGCCCCAGCAGGAGGTCTGAGGAAGGGAGGGAGAGGAGGACCTTGGTAGTCGACCTCTTCAGCGGGTTCACACCCTGGAGTGACTCTCTACAAGGGCCAGCAGCTATATCCTCGGCGTGTGGACTGACAGCTCTCCGTGACTGCAGGATGTGGCACTCTCAACTTGAACAGTTAATTAATGGGCTATTTATAGCAGGGGAGTGTGAGGAGGGAAGAAGGTGTGGTGGCCTGGGGCGAGCAAAGCCCTTGGCTGATACACCATGTGGACGCGCCCCTGGATCCGCTTCCCATATCTGCTTATGATGCAGTGTGATGGGTACTGCATGCAAGCAGGACACATATAAAGCCTGCATCTAGAATATTCAGGAAGTGTCTGTGGAACGCACAGACATAGCACCTGTGGACGCCTTACATAAATACACGTGGCATACGCTTGGAACTTTGTGAAAGGTGGGTGTGTTAGGTGGAGTAACTGGATGTGGATGTGAAGCATAGAGGTGAAAGCCACATACCACCTACATGTTAGACTAACTAACCTGCGAAGCCTCTCCTGTATGCCCACAGCACACACACATGGAGCAGCACTCAGGACACAGGATCTGTGCCCTGCACGTCTGCCCATGCTGTGGGGCTCGCACATTCTCCTATGTCAACAGTATTGTTTAGTTCCTAAGCCGTGTCCAACTCTTTGCAACCCCATGGACTGACCAGGGTCCTCTGTCCGTGGGATTTCCCAGGCAAGAATCCTGAAGTGAGTTGCCCTTTCCTCCCTTCAGGGGATCTTTCTGACCCAGGGGTTGAACCCACATCCCCTACATTGGCAGGCGGACTCTTTTACCACGGAGCCACCAGGGAAGCTCTCAATAGCATACACACCATCTACAGATTACGGTACAAGAGACGCAGCGGAAAGCATACGAAATGCTCATGTGCCACAAGTGAGGGAAGACGGCCTCATTTGCCAAGAAGAAATCATAGTTAATATACAGAAACCTGCTGTATTTCTATATCCTAACAATGAAAGATCAGAAAGAGAAATTGAGGAAATAATCCCATTTTTGATTTAAATTTTTTTTTAAAAAATTGGAATACTTTGCTTTACAATGCTGTTAGCTTCTGCTAACAGTGCAATGAAGTGAGTCATCTATGCGTGTCTATTTGGACCTCCCTCCCTCCCACTCACCCCCACAGGCCGCCGCAGAGCACTGGGCTGGGCTTCCTGTGCTAGACGATGGGTTCCCGCTAGCCACCCTACACACGGTAGTGCATATATGTCAGTCCTAATCCCCCAGTCCAGCCCGCCCTCCCCTCCCCACCTTCCATTCTCTGTCTCTGTGTTTCTAGTCCCATCCTGGAAACAGGTTCATCTGTACCCTTCTCTAGACACACGTATGCCTTATTGTTGTTCAGTCGCTCGGCTGTGTCCAACTCTGCGACCCCATGGACTGCAGCACGCCAGGCTTCCCTGTCCATCACCAACTCCCGGAGCTTGCTCAACTCATGTCCATTGAGTCAGTGATGCCATCCAACCATCTCATCCTCTGCTGTCCCCTTCTTTTGCCTTCAGTCTTTCCCAGCATCAGGGTCTTTTCTAATTAGTTGACGTTCACGTCAGGCGGTCAAAGTATTGGAGCTTTAGCATCAGGCCTTCTGATGAATATTCAGGATTTATTTCCTTTAGCATTGAGTTTGATCTCCTTACAGTCCAAGGGACTCTCAAGACCCTTCTCCAGCACCACAGTTCGAAAGCATCAGTATATGCGTTAATATATGATTTGTCTTTCTGACTTATTCCTCTCTTCAGATAATTTCTATTGATATGCCTGTTATTTTCTTGCTGTTTCCTCATCTGTCTTTTCTGGTCCAATGTTGTTCTGCCATTCCTCCTCTTTCATAAAGGCCATGGGGTCTCTGAGGGGGTGGGAGCTCTGTGCTGCCTCAATGGGACTGAGGGCCAGAGAAGGTACAAACTTGTGGTGTCAACTCTGCAGTGAAAGTGTGACTCCCAGTCAGGCAGCCCGTGGCACAAGTTCACGGCAGGGGAGAGGCAGGCAGTCTGAACCTAAGTGATGAATCCCTGGTGGAGAGCTGTGGGCTGGAGCAGTCAGGGCAGGCTTCCTGGAGGAGGCAGTGGGAGGGGGCAGGTCCCTACTGAGTCCCAGACCCTGCTCTTTGATCTCAGCAGATCTGCACAACAACCTACCTCAAAGTTATTATCTCGTGTAACAGGTGAGGACACCCAGGCTGGGAGAGGTGGTCTGCAGCCCATGGTAATACACCTGGTTAAGTGACCATGAGCATGTGGCTCAGGGGAGCACCAGGGAAACCCTTCTTGGTGGGGCAGGATTAGAGATGTCAGAAGGCCGTGTTCATCCTCCAAGTTCACAGTCCACATACCGCCTGTGATCCTGGTTTGTTTTTTGTTTTTTTTCCGGGCAGTGTTAGTCCTGGAACTTGAACGAGTCTTAGGTTCCTCCTGCCATATTGTGCCAACCCTACCCAGACTCTGGCATGGTCACTGAGCACCCGAGTGAGCCTGGCAGGTAACTTCACCTTTCCAGCACCACCGTGCTCAGATGAACTGAGGGAATACAGGCTCAGCTTTGCATAGCTCATGCAGGGACTCACAGAGGGGTGTTCCGTGGAGCTGCGTGAAGAGTTTCAGAGGCACCTACACATGTGGGGTCTTTAAGGATTGTGTGTCCCCTCGATTCTGACAAGGCCACATTCACACAGTGGCAGGGATTTATTCTGTCCTTTGTTAAAGACGTATTTTGTGTGCTCGGTATTTCTCACAAAGGAGGTAAACATCTTTGCCCCTGTGGTGTTTATGCTCCACTCAGCAGGGACCTCTAGATTCAAGACCTCTGCTTTTAAGCCTCATTTGCTGAAAACTCTGGGCTTAAATCCCAATTCTGAAGAAATCGAGTTACCCTGCCATCAAATAACTGTTTTCCTGCCAGTGGTGTCGGATGCGTTGTGTCCGCATTGCGTCTGTTTTATAGGGTCAGCACAAGCACAAGGTCAGGAAGAGGTGGTGTGTGATGGGGGTCACACAGACTAGCTGATTAGCTCCCTGAGCTGGGTACGGGGAGCCTGGGCAGGAGGCAGGGGGTTCTCCAGGCCATGCTGAGCTTCCTGGCACCACCCTTGAGCCTGTGGAAACTGGGGTTCTTTCTCCGCCTTCACCAGCACACGCAGAAACGACTCGAGTGGATTCGTCATGCCCTTCCACCTTGTGCACCCTCTTACCTTCCGAGGTGTCCCTGCCTCCCTGGGGGGCCCCACTGCTCCTAGTGGGGGAGGTGTAAGGATCCACACTTCCCGGGCTTTCCACCCACCTGTCTGCCTAACCTGGCCTTAGACCCAGCGCTTATTTAAGAATACAATCATGGTGGTCAACAGCGCCAACATGAAAACCCTGTTAGCATTCTTTGACTGTTTGCTCTTAGGGATGATCCATGGTTGGGCGTATGTCATTTTTCTCCCTTGGGCTGGCTACGTCTGCAGCTTTCTGCAAAATCATATGAGCGAATATGCTGCTTTTCTTTGGAAAACCTTCGTGTTACTCTAAGAACAGTAAAATGACCCCCAAAGTCCTCCTCCAACTGCCCCAAATTAAGTGCTCCAAACATGGAGGGACACTTCTCCTTGATTCTTGCCTGTTCTTCTGGCCACCCCGCCTCAGGTTACCCCAGCTGCATCCCAACTGCAATGCCCACATCCCACCCCACCGCACTCCACCCTGACTCAAGGAGACCTCGCCTCACTGCCTCTCCCCTTTCTCACCTCCTCCCTGCAGGTTACGGGCACGCTGCTCCCGGCACGGACGCGGGCAAGGCCTTCTGCATGTTCTACGCGGTGCTGGGCATCCCGCTGACGCTGGTCATGTTCCAGAGCCTGGGCGAGCGGATGAACACGTTCGTGCGCTACCTGCTGAAGCGCATCAAGAGGTGCTGTGGCCTGCGCAACACGGAGGTGTCCATGGAGAACATGGTGACCGTGGGCTTCTTCTCCTGCATGGGGACGCTGTGCATCGGCGCGGCCGCCTTCTCCCAGTGCGAGGAGTGGAGCTTCTTCCACGCCTACTACTACTGCTTCATCACGTTGACTACCATTGGGTTCGGGGACTACGTGGCCCTGCAGACCAAGGGCGCCCTGCAAAAGAAGCCGCTCTACGTGGCCTTTAGCTTTATGTATATCCTGGTGGGGCTGACGGTCATCGGGGCCTTCCTCAACCTGGTGGTCCTCAGGTTCCTGACCATGAACAGCGAGGACGAGCGGCGGGACGCCGAGGAGCGGGCGTCCCTGGCCGGCAACCGCAACAGCATGGTCATCCACATCCCCGAGGAGGCGCGGCAGGGCCGGCCCCGGTACAAGGCGGACGCGGCGGACCTGCAGTCCGTGTGCTCCTGCACCTGCTACCGCCCGCAGGAGTACGGCGGCCGCTCGGCGGCACATCAGAACTCCTTCAGCGCCAAGCTCGCCCCGCAGTACTTCCACTCCATCTCTTACAAGATCGAGGAGATCTCGCCAAGCACATTAAAAAACAGCCTCTTTCCGTCCCCCATCAGCTCCATCTCCCCCGGGTTACACAGCTTTACTGACAACCACAGGCTCATGAGACGACGGAAGTCCATCTAGGTCTGGGGCGGGAAATACAAGCCCGACCTTGTGTCCTCTTTGACGTTCAGTCTCATGGGCCCAACTTGTCTTATTTATTATGGTTATCCTTTATGATTATGATTGTCGTCATCATTTTTTTTCCTTTCTCTCCTTCCTTCCTTCCTTTCTTGGTTTCATTTCTTCCCCACTTTTCCAGCGAGACAGAGCAGGCCAAAGGGAAAAGAAAGCCCGTCTTCCTCTGAAACTCGCATCTGAGCATGAAGCATGGATTTTGTCCTTCTTCCCAGCAAAGTATGCCTTACATTTCTCCCCAACCTGCCCCGTGTCTGGGGTGGGGAGGGGTGGCTTTCCCAGGACAGGTGTGAGACCCAGACAAGGAGACAGAGCCCAGAGGATACCGACCCAAAGTTGCACACCCTGCTGAGTGCCCCCCACAGTGGCATCTCTGACCCAACTCCTTCCTCTCTCCTCCCCAAGCAGCGGGTGGCCGTGCGTCTGAGTGCGAGTGAGGGCACACACTAGTGTGCGTCTGAGTGTGTATGTGTGACGAGATGGAAAGTACCAGGTGTTCATCTTTCTTTTCCATCACACAATTCTGTTAATAGTCCGCTTTTGGCTGCTTCCAAACAAAAAGGGGAAAACAAAAAACCCAGGAGGTTTTTGATTTATCATCTTGCTGAATCAAGCATGTTCCATAAGCAGCCTTTATCCCAGGCGTGTCATGATCACATTTTTTTAACTGCTAGGTTCTAAATTCTATTAACTTCTTTTTAGGGGGTGGGTGGGCAAGCTGTCATGGATCATTGTAGCTTGCCAGTTCAAAAAATTTTTTAAATAAGCATGCACTTTGTTAAACTGGTATGCGTTAACAACACAAGAAAACAAAAAAAAAACTAGCAATGGAATAATCAAAAGCCAATAATATTAATTTATTAGAGACATTTTTAATTTTGCCATCTCTAGTTCCAACAATTTTCCATGTAACTGAAAGTGTCAGAGGAAGCTGGAAAATTGTTGCAACCACAGAGTATCTATTTTATTATTTCTTTCTTATTTATGTGATATGATGATGTGTGCAGCGTCTGCCTACATGAGTGAGAATTATAGTCTGGGATGCTTTGATGAGAATGGGTATTAGTAAGTGGATGTGGTTTCTTTCCCTAATGAACAATGACAGGGCATTCCTCATTTTAAAGAATATATATAATGTATTTTAAAGTATGTCTCCAACCGCATTTGATTTGTAAACAAGGGAATGTTGATGTTGGTCTCAGGAAGAGTTTGGAGGCAAGGAGCTGCATCTTGGCCTGCTGGGAACTTGTCAGTCTCAGGGGATGACTTTTTCTGAGTAATGGAGAAATTCCTCCCCACTCTCAAGAGGGGATGACCCCCAAAGTGAAGGCCTCCATATCTCCTGGAGGCCACTTGGGCTATAGAACGTGGCATCTTGAAGGCCCTTCTCATGCAGGAATAAAGGAAAGTCTGACCTCCAGATTCATGGAGGGGACCTTCATTCCCTCATCACTGTCTCTGTCATCTCTAAAACATCAGCCATCCTCATTCCCCTTTTTCGAAAATTGGAAGTTCACAGCTCTCGGATGGAAACGGGCTTTGGCTGGGCCACTCAGAAGGGGAAGTGGGAACCGCAGTGCAATTTCCCAGAATTGAGGATCTGCTCCCTAGGAAGAACAGACCTACAAGGTTTCCCAAGAGATGGCCCCAGTGCACCCGCCCCAAGCGTCTGGGCCATTGGACTGAACATGGCCCTCGAGATTTCCCTGAAAAGGCAAGCACTTTAATGTTAGGTTCTTTGTTGAAAATAATCCCTTTGTCTGGAACACAGGGGCTGCGGAAGGAGTCTGGGAACCTGATTCTCTAGACCAAAATGCAGTTACCAACTTTCAAGGCCATATCAATTAACTCATTTTTAAGATTAAAAGAAATAATTGAGGATTCTAAAATCTGTCTAGAGAATAGAAGCAGTTGCTCTTTAAATTTTTTCTCTCTTGGAAGAGCTTGTTGGCTCTAAGGGGTCACAGGTGCAAGAGTACTCGTGCGTATTTGCAGATTGCTTCATGCTCTGGAGGAGGTACTTGGGAGTAAGTGTGGGTTTCTCATGAAAACCTTTGTAAGACTTGCCCTCGAATGGGTGTGTGATAATCTTTATCTGTAAAGAAACAGAGGTATGAGAAGGTGAGTGATTTGCTCAATGTCAGAAAACTGGCCTTGACTAGAAATGAGACTTCAGTTTCAGTCTGGACTCCCAAGAGGGTCCAAGAAACTGACTCTGTCATACCATAACACCCTCATTCAGCCCTCAGATAAGGGAACCTGCTTCTCTTTCTCCACACGTAAATACACCAGGTTCTTAAAGTCAGAGGAACATGAGCTCAACCCTTCATTCAGGACTATTCCCCCCAACCAGTGTACAGCGATCATACTTCTGCTTGAATGCTTCCAAATGACAGGGAGCTCCTCCCTTTGCAAGAAAGTTTAGAAAACATCCCATAATCTCTGTTTCCACAGAACTGATTCTTCTTTGTAGGATTAAGGATGGTAGGGTGAAGTCTTTTATGTTGGATGACCACCAACTTAAGTGTCTGAACCAACCTGAAATTTGTCTTAGTTCTGTATCCCTTCCCCTTTCCCCTGCCCTTTACTACCCGCATGGCCCCCTGAAGGACACTTACCGAGTCTTCTCTTCTGAAGTCAGACATCCTTGTTTATACTCAGAGTGTTCAGGGGCAGAGGTGAACCTTGGTTGGCTTCCCTTGTGATATCTGTTTTCTCAGATGGTCCAGCTCTTCTATACCATGTTGTCTGGCCAAGGAATCCTCCAGATGCATCCAATGAGGTGCTCTGATGGGGGTGCTGAGTCAGAGGTTCTCCGGGGTTCTCTTGATAAGCCTGACCCGGGGCCTCTCCTCCTAGAGTGTGGCCCTCCTGATCAGTGCTGGAGTCCTCAAAAGCCAGAGGGCCACTTGATCTGACTCACCTTGCTGAGGCCCCTCCTCATCTTCAGAGAGGGGAACTGAGGTCCAGAAAGGCTCTGGGCACAAATCTGAGGCCCCACAGCCAGAAGCTGGGTCTCCCCACTCATTTCTCCTGCTCTTTCCTTGCTGCTTTGTTACGGTGTCACTCACACCCTCCCAACAGTCCCTGTTGCTGGACTTCTTAGCATCTCAGATCCAAGTCTCTTTCTGCCTCTCATTCCTGTGGTTTCCTTCATTCAGCCCAGGTTTCCCACACTCTTCTTCCCGTTGACCACACCTGCTCAGGGAGTGGGAAGAAGTCTCACCAGGTTGGTTGAATTCGGGCTTCAACTTATGTTAAAGCAAGCTGAGGGAGAGCCACATTCTACCAGGATCACAGCAAATAGGCCTGCCACCCAGTCCCTGATGGGGTCTAGAGATCAACACACCACGTAGATACTTAGACGTTTTGGATTCTTGCTTGAATGCTTTCCCACTAGGAGATCTCAATCCATCCCTTCCATCAAAGAACAAAGGAAGGTAGGCAACGGTATTGATTATCCCAGCAGCTCTGGGAACCATGCTTTCTAGAGACCATTCCACTTTAATCTTCATGACATCCATCCTGGCTGGATGGCGCTGTCACTTTGCCCTGCTAGACTCTTTACATAGGAATGAAGCAATCTGTTTGGGTGTTGAAGTACCTAGTCAGCACTAGGGCTGAGATCAGAGTCCTTTCCTTCTGCACTCCATCCTGAAACTCAGGCAGCAGCCTGGTAAATACAGCTCTAAATTAAAACACACTCTCTGAAGCATCTGTTGTATTTCTCTTGTGCATCACCCATTGGGGAGGAGGGTACCAGCACTTTGGAATGACCACAGCAGATCACTTGCAGCCCAGGAATCCCCACTGGGTCCCCTAATCCTTCCAGGAAAGGAAGCAGATGGATGTAGACTGCTGCCCAGGACGCCTGCCTTTGCAGGTGCTCATTAAAGCCCATCCATAAAAAAGGGCGAGTTGACTGTTTAATCTTGGCTTACTGCCGCTGAGTCTTTGCACACAGATCCTCAGTTGGGAGACTATGTGGATGGTGGCTTGGAAACCCACAGATAAACCTAGTCAGGTCATTCTTCTCTGCCTCCAGATCCAAGTCTTGTGGTCCTGATTCCTGATCACTAGCAGCTCAAAGCTAGAGGGAAGACTGGTTTAAAGGCATTCATTGTACACATTATGTGAGGGAGAGAAAAAAGAGGTGAAAATGGTTATAGGAGGAAAACCAACTATCACTGAGGCTTCTGGTCCTATGTCTTTAGGTGATCTCTCTCCCCCCACCCCCCCACAGAATAGGTCCTAATTAGGGTATCCTACTTAAGGGCATCTATGGAGGTGTGGGTTTGAGGCCGGATGTCAGACCATGTCCCTCCTCTTGATGGGATGGACTACACCATCTGTCAAACACGGCAGGGAATCGTGTCTGCACTCTGAAAGGGGCGGGACTTGGGGCCTGCTGCCTGGGGATGCTACAGACTCATTCTTACAGAGCCACAGTGCGTGTGGGAACCGGGAGCATCCTAGGCAAGAATAGTTTGGGAGGACAGCCTGGCGCTGGGCTCCTGGAAGTCCTGTGCCCTCCCTGGACCTCAGTGGCTTCCTCATCCACACAGTGGGCCAGCTTGGGTGGAATTCGTGAGCCTTTAGCGCAGAATCAGTTTGACTGATGAGAGACATTTGGCCTGATGTTCTGGTCACTGGGCACATTTGAGTCACAAAAATGAAAATCCCAAGTCATTTGTTTGGCAGCATCCTAGGAGCTGGGAAGATAGAGAAGGAATAGGCAGCGGCATTGATAACAGTGGTCATCACGAACACCAAGGACCCGGGTGGGCTGCGTTCCTCCACGCCCTGGGCGTACATCCATTTTATGTGGTTGTCACGCGAGCACGCCTTAGTAGAGGTTGCTGTTTCAGAGGGGAGAAAAAATATCTATTACCATGATTCCTCCCTGCCCCCTCTCATCCAGCTTTCAGTTATGAAAAGCCAGATTCACAGAAAAACTGGAAGACCAGCATGATGAAATTCCATACCTCTTTCACCCAGACTCACCAGCCTTCACTACTTTGCCATATTTGCTTAATCCCCTCCCACCCTCCACATCACCCTCTTCATACCCAGAGATACTGGAGGAGGAAGTGGCCTCTCTAACTTCTAGGTGGTTGGACCAAAGGGAAAATTGTTTCTCTTGCAGGAACAAGAGCGTTCTCTTTGGTAACAGTGCTGTAATCACTGCTAAGAAGTTTAGCGTTTGTACAATAAAATTATCTAAGAGGCCACCTATATTCACATTTCCTACTTTGTCCCAAAATTGTCCTCCAGGGCTTTTTATGTGAATCTGACAATCCAAGGTTGCATCTCACATTGCTTGCCTGCTTGTGCCAGACCCCTCCAATCTAGGACATCTTTCTTCTGTTTTTGTTTGTCATGATGTTGTTGGTTTGGAGTCTGGGCTGGCCCACGACCTGCCTCTGTTTCCTTAGGTTAAAGAATTTCAGGCAAGAGAACCACATAACTGATGTTGTAATGATGAATGCAATTGAGAAGTCTGGCTCCCTGGAGACCTGTGGTTACCTCTCTCTCATTGTAGATAAACAAGGCATGTTAAATGCCATTCTCCTCTCTTGGAGACACTAACTGAAGCTGTAGGAGAGGTGTCCAGGAGCCCCTGGATGCTGGGTCTCATCACCAAAGCTGAATAAGGCTCTGCTATTTCTGACTTCTCACGTAGATCTCTATTCTGTGCTGAGAGTCAGCAATCATTCCCCTAAACACCTGTGGGGATGGTCCAGCTATAAATAGACAAATCACAGAGACATCCTTTCATCCATTATAAAGGGCTGGCAGGTGGGGCCCAGTAGGGTGGCTGGAAGGATACCTGTGGGCCAGTGGGGTACTTGGCACCCAGGTGCTTTTCAATGAGTGGTGGTGAGCGCCTTTTCAATCAATACTCCTCAAAAATGTGATCTGTTGGCATGGCACTCTTCTTGGCCATTAAGTGCTAAGACTGGTGACCTCTGTTTGAGATGTTTGTTTGCACTGGCAAGTTCTATAGCATGGTCTTCTCAGTTCCAGTAGCATACAGCAACCCACCCGCTGTGAGTCAGTACCTTTTATTTTAATCAAGAAAATACGTCCATGTGGGTTCCTGCTCTGAGCCTCTGCCCACACTGTTCCCACTCTCCAGTGTGGACGTGGAGATGGTAGCACCTCATGAATCCTTTCACAGCTCCTCCCGACAATGTGCTCCACAAAGGACTCAGTGATGCCCTCTGGGGTCCCCAGTCCTTCTTTCCATAATGGATGAATATTCTGGGAATATCTTGGGCATGATTCTGATGCTGGGAAAGATTGAGGGCAGGAGGAGAAGGGGGCGACAGGATGAGATGGTTGGATGGCATCACTGACTCAGCATACACGAGTCTGACCAAACTCTGGGAGATAGTGAAGGACAGGGGAGCCTGGCATGCTGCAGTCCATGGGGTCACAAAGAGTCAGACATGACTTAGTGACTAAACAGCAACTTAGTGACTAAACAGCAACATTAACAATACCGGGATAAGAAGCAGACCACCAGCGGTCCTGGCTGTTAAGTGCTGGGCAGCGCCCACAGCAGGGAATAAAGACAATCAGATCCCCAGCGTCTTGCCTAAATGGCCATCTGTGGCTGTCATTGAGAAATGTCTTAACTTCAATGCAGACCTTTGTTCCATCTTTGGAAACCAACACACATCCTCTATGTTAAAAACACAAAACCTCAGCTTTGCCCCTTTGCAAACCATCACCCTACCATTGGCAACTCAATGGTGTTTGCCCAGTAGTGTTGGGTGGGCCACACAAGATAGGGCCGTGAGCTGTCCACAGCTGGGCATTTCCCATAAAACACGATCAGTAGGTCTTCAGGGGTTTCCCTGGTAGCTCAGACGGTAAAGATTCTGCCTACAATGCAGGAGGCTCAGGTTTGATCAAACTGCAGGCTCACACTTGTGACATTTTGCTGGGCAGCGAGTGAGCCCTGAGATGTGAATGTCACCTGGAGGCAGGTCAGCACCATCTTCTCACCAAGGTACTTCTAATAGATGCTGAGCAGTGTGTGACACATGAAGGGAGTGATAGGACCCCTGGCTTCCACTCTGCACCTGCCCAGTGCTCACTCTGGGCCCCTGAGACAGGCAGGGAAGGCTCCCTTTCCTCCACAGAGCAGCAGGGCAGTAAAGCTACATGTGTACCTGGGACCATCTTCTGCCTTTCACAGGCAGGTGCTGGTTTTGCCTCTCTGAGCCTCAGTGTTCCCATCTTTAAGTTGGAGATTCCAGAAGCAGCCACTGTGTGCAGCGGGGTTCAAGGACAGTGTGTAATGAAGTTTATGGGCCCCTGCTCTGAGATGAGTGCCAAGCAAGGCTTCTGACGTTGTTTGCATTTCTCGTGATGGCCAGTCCGAGTTTCCTGCAAGGTTACTCCTGAGCCTTGATTTGCGGTCCAGCTGTGAAAGGAAGTGGATTGGTCTGGGTGAAGGAACTCAGGCAGGGCTTCATGGAGAAGGAGGAATCTTTTGGTAATCTTTGAGGGGAGCCTTGAAGGAGCAAATGGGCACTGTTTTAGGCAAAGGCACAGGTGTGTGAAAGTGGGGGGAGCAGACGTCTTATCCAGTAGTCGGAATATCCTGCCACAGAGTCACACCTGACAGACGAGGCAAGGAACTGTCCAGGCCCTTCACAAGCTGGGCATATTTTCAGTCATCCAGGCCATTCTCCTGCTCAAGAACCTTCCATAGCTCCCCAGTGCCCACACATGAGATTATTTCAGGGTCCCCTCCCCTCTAACAACCGTAGCCTGAGTCTTGGGCTCTGATGGTGGAGTCATCCATCCTGATGTCCCTATGGGTCCTCCTGAAAATAAGCCTGAAAATAGATTCTGGAATCTCAAGTCTCATCCAACTTGAATTCTATGGTGTCCCATTGTTTAGAGGTCCCCCCCCAGCCCCCTCCGTCTTCTAGACATTAGCTATAGTTTGCATATGGGAATATTTCTGGATAAGATCTTTGTGTAGCATCTTCTGAAGCACTCTGGGGGCTTGTTCTGATGAAGACTTCTGACAACTTGACCAAAGATTAGCATGAAACCAGTAAAGGGAAAATGTATAATTCTTGGGCTTCCTTGGCATGAAGAATTTGCCGTTTCCTAATGGAATCTCTGGTATCAGACTTTGCGACTGCCTGTGACCAGGAATCGGGGCGGAGAGGAAGGCGCATTTAAGGGCGAGGGCACTTTGTACTTGGGGAGAGTTTATTCCTCACACCACCCCATTTACTCTTGGGTCCTAATCCTCATCTCTCCAGAGACTCCAGTCCAGTTTCCTGAAGACTCCTACCATCCAGATAGCAACTGTTAATCTTGAAGAGGGAAGTCTTGCGAAGTTTAGCCATAAGCCTCGGCTGCTAAAAAAGCATACAACCTCAGCTTTGCCCCTTTCAGCTCCTTGGGCCTTCTTAAGCACCCCTGACAAGGGCTTCCCTTCCTGCCTCTTTGTAACCGGGCCACGTGGCCTTGGCCAGTCATTCCCTCTCCTCTTCTACAAAGGACAGAGTGGCAGGGGAGGGGCAGACATCCCCCAGACAGATACTGGCAAAGACGAAAGGAGATAAAGGTCACTATGTACCAGGCTCTTGGTTGACATTTCCTTGAGGGGCAGCTTTGGAGAGGAGATGACCAAGTCCTCCCAACGTAGGGCTCCTCAGCTGGGCTCCCTCCCCCTGGGGACATCACATTTTCCAGGTAGAGTTAGTCTAGGACCTTCCTTGCACCAAAGAATCGTGTCTTTACCAGCTCCTCTGACTCTTCTTTTGATGGGTTCTCTTTTGCAGCCCTGCAGTCCCCAGTGGGCTGGATGCTCAGTGATGGTGTTGAGGGGGACATTTCCCAGTAAACCAAAGCCCACGTTTCCCTGACAAACCTTGGGGAGTGTCCCACCCTTCCTTAACCTGAGAGACCACTGCAGCTGCCTCTGAGCTGCAGCCCCAGTGTCCTGGTGGCTCCGCAGGGCCCCCTCTGAGCAGTGTTTCCTGCTGATTAATTCTCTCACCCAGCGATTGTCCACAGGGCATTTGGGCATCTGCCGTAAGCTAACCTCAAGCAGGAGGCCACTGTGGTGGAGTGGACGGTCATGTTCCCTCGCCTCTTAAGGCTAAAATTCCAATGGACCGTTCGCTCCCAAGATGACGAGGCCTTGGAACAGTCGGATGAGTGGTTCTTGGAAGCAGAATATGGTTCGGCTCTTGCTGCATTTTCTTGAGCTGAATTTTAGAAAAATAAAAATAATCCAGTGAAAGGCAAAACACGATTAGTGGGAACCCAGTGAAGCAGAGCCCACAATTAACAAGCTTTCTGTATAATTTGATGGTTCCTCAGAGAAGAACACAGTCCCCAAAAAGGCTAATTATATATTTTGCTTATTCAGCCCCACAAATAGCATTTTGACAGCCGTTTGGGGCTGGAAGAGACCTCCAGGGGCCATCTGAGTCCACCCTGTGCTTTATCAGAAACCTCCACGGAATAGAAAATGCATTGGGTTAGGTGAAGCTATTGGCCTTATCGAGTGAAATTGAAACAGGAGAACAGATTGACCCCAACTGAGAGGTGGGGGCTCTCTCATGTGTCCATAACTGTTGATCAGAAGGTTTGCATTTATCAAACACAGGACCTATAGGCAAAGATGTCAAAGAGGATGAGGAGGTTTTAAGCCACTGAACTGCTTAACGAGGAGGAAGAATTCCTAGTCTATTCCCAGCAGGCCAAGACATTGCTGATACTCCCTCTATACTTTTTAAACTTCAGCCAACAGTGTGTTCTTGTACCTCAAAACACTAACCATTACGGAAGTGGCGTTTGTGACCCTAGGCATAGAAGAAGTTAAGCTTGAATCAAATTCAAACTCACACTGGTTAAAATGATCAGCCCGTATGCACAGGGGATTCATTCTGGGGGGTGGGGCACGGAGGTGTGATCGTCACTGATTCTTTTGAGGGGCACATGCATATGCACTGACTGGGTGTCTTTGGGTCTCTGGGTTTTTCTGTTTTGGGGGCATTGCTGGACATTCTCATGACCGCATTGGTAAAAGGACCTTCGTGTTTTCTGATGGTGATGCTGCTGCTGTCTGGAAGGCCTCCAGAACTCGCTCCCCAGGAGTGATGACAATTAGGAAGTTTTGACCAGAAGCTGGGTCAGCCTGGCCACATTCCCGAGGATGGAATGGTTTGTCCCAAACCCCCCTAGCAGGGACCTCCTTTCCCACGTTGGTGGGCATCTGGGATTTGGACCACAGGCCCAAGCATGGTCAAGGCATCAGACCTTGGGTGGGAAGCCGCACCAGATTTGGCAAAGCCAGTGATCCCCAGTGGACCACAGTGAACCAAATTCAGAGAAGCCTACCGTTCCTGTTCCTGTCTGTTTCCCTTTTGTTTCTCTTCTCTGGCCTTCTCCGCGTGTGGAGAGGGTGCCTTCACAAATGGCCTTAGAATGCCGTTCTGAAGTTTAACAGAATGAGACAACCATCCAATGAATATCAGAGGTATTTACTATCGCAGCTTATCTGAAGAATGAAAAACAAAAACAAAACTGTATCACCAATGTTTACAAGTCCAAGTAGACATCCAGCCCGTGTAAAATATGTAATTTATGCAAGGGATTGCATCTTTCTTTTGTAACGAATGCACTAAGCAACCCTGTATATATTTTACAATGTCTTTACAGAAAAAAGAAAGAATCATTTACTGTAGTGTTGTAAAATAATGCACTTTTCTAATTTTTTCATTAAAATCTCTATGGCACGTTTGCAAATGTGTCTTGGTCTTCCTTCACTGAGAATGGGGATCTAAGAGCTGTTTGCATCCAGGCTTTTTCCTGCTTTGATCTCACATCTGGAAAACTTTCTCAAGCAAGGTGGACAGAGTCAAAACTGGGCATCCGTCTTGTCACTGGTCTTCCTCACTGCAGGCAGGCCTGCTGAGAAGCCTTGCTGCTAAAAACCCCAGCAAGGACTTCAAATAAAATTGACCGAGATCTGATTTGCCACTTTTTGTTTTTTGGGGCTGAGGGATTTGACTGCAAAACATAAGATGACTCCTTTTGCCCTTTTTCTACATGCCTCTGTGTGTATGGAAAAAAGAGGGGAAAACAGGCAGATAAAGATGCTCAAATCATCTCTCCATCAAAGGAAAACTCTGCTCCTGGCAACCTACAGTAGCTGCTGAAACGTTAGAGCTTCTGACTTCACTCGTGTTGCAGAGGCCTGGGCATTGTGGAACTCTGTCTGGTGAGGGGAAGGAGGGCAGGGCCAGAGATTCCCAGCAGGGTGGTGGTCGTGGTGTTTAGTTGCTCAGTCGTGTCTGACTCTTTGCGACCCCGTGGACTGCAGCACAACAACCTTCCCTGTCCATCACCAACTCCTAGAGCTCACTCAAACTCATGTCCATCAAGTCAGTGACGCCATTCAAGCATCTCATCCCATCATCCCCTTATCCTACTGTCTTCAATCTTTCCCAGCATCAGGGTCTTTTCCAATGAGTCAACTCTTTGCATCAGGGGTGGTTGTTCTCTGATTTTGCCCTCATTCAGAAGGCGCCTTGAAAACACAGATTGCCGGGCTCACCCTCAGCGTGGTCCAGGATGGAGCCATGACTGTGCGTCACTAACAAGGTCTCAGCAGTCCTGATGCTGCTTGAGGGAGGGCCCACACCTCGAGGAACCTGATCCTCTCCATACGGTCCCAACTCCGAGATGAAGGAGAGATTCTGGACCAAAGCACATCGTGGCCACAGGTGTGACCTGTCTTTCTACCTGTCTGGTGGGAAACGCACTCCTTCATGGGGTACCTGCTGCCTGCTCTGCTCTGCTCCCCCATAACAGAGGCTCATGCAGGGAACATGCCTGTCCCTGGTAAGAGCCTTGATTCTTAATGATTGACATCACATCACCAGTTTGTCCCCTGGTAGAACACCTTGTTTGGGGGCAGGGTCTTCTAGGCCAGAGGCTGGACACCTTTGACTGTAAAGAGCCAGATAGTACGTATTTTAGACTTAATACAATCCCCTAGCTCTGCTACTATAGCAGGAAGGCATCCAGAGATGATACATAGATATGCAAAGGCTTGGCGGTGGCCAGTACACCTGCCTTTATGAAGACTGAGATGTGAATTTCACACACGTTTTCATGGGTCACAAATATTCTTCATCTTTGGTATCACCCCCCAACCCTGCCCTGCCCTGCGCCTTCCCATCCCTGGGCTCGGATGGCAAAGAATCTGCCTGCAATGCAGTAGACTCAGCTTTGATCCCTGGGTAGGGAAGATCCCCTTGAAGAGGAAATGGTAACCCACTGCAGTATTCTTGCCTGGAAAATTCCACGGACAGAGGAGCCTGGTGGGCTATAGTCCATGGGGGTCACAAAGAGATGACTGAGTGACTAATACCACCCCCACCCCGCCGCCACCACCATTTCATTATGTAAAATTCATTCTTAGTTGGTGGGCAACATAGAGACTGGGCCAGATGTGTGAGAGCTGGAGGCCTCAGTTTGCAGACCGCTGCCCTAAGCTCTTCTTCAGATACAGACTCATTTTATCTTCCCACAAGTCCGATCCTGGAACTCTTGTCACCAGCCAGTGTTCTCATCTGAGCCAGGTTTCTCGAAACAGCAGCAAGGACCAGAAATCAGTTCATGGGTCAGAGCTTTTGCTTTACTCCTCCTTCAGCGACTTCCGCCTTTGGCAGGGTTCAGAAAGATGATCAGCCTGGCCATCCCAGGCCAGCCTTCCCTGACCCTCACCCCGTGGTTCTGTTCCTCGCTCTGCACCAGCCCCACCCCCTTGAACATTGAGCATCAGAGCAAATGCTACAGCATCGCAGCAGGCACACGCAAGGGCCAGATGCAGCCTCCTCACCCCCACCTCCCAGGTGAGGTCAAGGAGCCCAGGCCATGGTTCCCAGTGATGCCGCCTCAAAGAAAACCTGCACGCCACCTCAGAGAAAACCTGCTCAGTCCTGTCTCCTTGTCCTACCTCTGGGAGGTTCCCAAGAAGATACCAGGCAGTACCTGGCAGAGGGTTCTACCGTGTGTGTCAACATTTTAGAGATCATAGTCTCTCCCTGCTCCACGAGTCTCAGGGTGGGGTGATGGGCCTCCATCCTGTGTCAGCCCGGCTGGGCTGCTGGGGTCCCAGGTGGTCCCAGAGTGGACAACAGTCAGGGGTGGCTTCCTCCTGCTCTCCCTCCCTCCCTCACTCTCCCCCTCCTTCTATCGCCTCCCTTCTCCCAGTCCATCTGGGTTTCCATCAGGTGTCTCCAACTTCGTGGGCCCAACATGAACCTCTGATCATCTCCTCCACCCATCTCCCCAGATTCCTGCTTCTCTTGAAGGGCATCTCATTTAAGTCAGCACCATCCTTCTGGTTGTTCAGGCCAAAGAACTTTGGAATTATCCTTGACTCCTCTCTTTTCTACCCCAAATCCAACCCAAAGTCCTGTGGGTTCTAACTTCAACCTTTATCTGGAATCTGACCCCTCCTCCTCACCTCTACCAATCCCCCTGGTCCACATGATCATGTCTCCCCTGGATTATTGTGTCAGCCCTCCCCCTTCCCCCAATCCCCTAGTTTAGTCGCTCATCTCATTTCAGACTCTCTGTGACCCCATGGACTGCAGCATACCAGGCTTCCCTGTCCGTCACCAACTCCCAGAGCTTGCTCAAACTCTTGTTCATCAAGTCAGTGATGCCATCCAATCATCTCATCCTCTGTCATCCCCTTCTCCTCCCCTAACCCCCTGTTTTTATTATAGAAGACAAAGAATGCCTTTGCATTTTAAACTCAGGCTTAACGAGACATAACTCGCACAGAGAACAAATCACACTTTCTGAATATAGTTTTCCAAATCCTGACAACACACGGAAACTTATAGCAGTCCTTCTAGGGTGTAACTAAGGTCAAGCCCCTTTCCTGGAGACTAACAACTCACTACATACAGGTCCTCTGAGCCTTTACTATATGAAGAACCATAGAGCTTTGTTCTCCCAGTGACTCTCGAGCATAATGGGTAAAAGAGGCCTCCCTCCCCAGGGCACCTCTTTATAAGGATCATGACCCCACCCAGCATACCCTGGCACATCAGTTCTTCCCAGCGCCTCACACTTCAGGCATAGATAGCTGGCATCTCCTGGTCCACTGGGTGGATGGAATCACCTGACTAGCTCTGGCCAACGAATCATGAGCGGTGGCCTTGGTCCCTTCTCAGCTGCAGAATTGTCGGTGTGAAACCCTCCAGAACACCATGCGACAGCTTTCAAGGTGGTGGCTGCTGAATTCATGTCCTGAAGTGACGAGGTGGGGCATCAAGACCTGCTTGGCCCATGTGGGCACAGAAAGTGAGGGAGAAAAATACCTTCAATGTCCAATGAGATGTCAGGGTTGGGACTGTCCATGACCTATTTCCTGACTGAGCCACATGCCTCGGGACACTGGTTTCTTGGGCGGGTGGTGCCTGGCATGTGTTTGGTTCATAGAGAAACCAGGCTCCTCTGCTGAATTCACCGTTGAAACCGTATACAAACCCTTGTGTCCCTGTCCTTGGAAATAAAAGGCCCTTGTTTCAGTCTCTCAGGCCTCCCACGAGTCTCAAAAGCCTGGCTGGAGGGTTAGAGACGTGAAGAAGTAGAAACCAAGTCCAACAGCTGCCAGGTGATGGTTTAGACTGTAAATCCCCAACGAGGCAGAGTCACCGAACCCCCAGCTCCCTGAAAGATAAAGGCCTGATACACATTCCTAGGTTGTTTTTCTAGGAAGTAGATGCGCTTCAGGTGAAAACTGCTGACTGCACCATCTAGACCCTAGAGCGTTGAAACCAGAAGGTTGGCAATGCTTGAAACTTCACCCTGATGCCAACCCACCTGAGAATTGTCCGTGAGCTGATCATGCACCTTGCAACTCCTCCCACACCCTGCCTTTGAATCCCCTTCCTTGAAAGGCACCGGGGGGGGGGAGTTAAGCCCAAGCTGTCCATTCTCCTTGTTCGGCATCCTGGATTAAGTGCTGTACTTTTCTCCAGCACAGCCCAATGTCAGTAGACTGACTTTACTGCCTGTGGGCAAGTGGACCCAGTCCTGGTTGTGTAACAATCCTGATTGTCTATGAGTTAACGGCCAGCCTGCAGCATCTTCCTGGAGACAGCTGCATGCAGTGAAATTAGTTCCACATCAGGGTCTTACTTATTTGGGTTAAGCATAAGCTACTCCAGCCCCATTCCCACTTTTGGCATGTCCAGTGTCTCCCCTACGTGCAGAGGGGCTCACACCAGGGGAGCGACACCCTCTACAAATGAGGATGTTGAGAAAGCCTCTTCCTTTCCAGGCTCCTCAATATCCTTTAGTCAGCAGTGGCAGAAGAGGGATCAGCAGCACTGGCTGTCGGTAAAATCCAGATCTTGCTTTTCATAATGTGTCTAGCACTGGTAGCAGCAGGGAACACACCTCAGCCTGGCTGTGATCCCAGTCCCACCAAGCCCTCCTGAGAGCTCGAATCATTCATCCAAAGAGAGAACATGAGATGTCTGTGGGGAGCTCTAGGCGAGGGTCAGTGACACAGCCTGGGAGTCCTTTCCAAGTCCCCTCCCCCGAAGGAGTTAGACAGTCTATATAGACTCAGCTATTAAACTGCCTGAGAAGCTTGAGTCCACTGTGTTAGCAGCTCCGATCAGCTCAGCCTCAACCAAACCCAAACAGCCCGAGGATGTAAGACTTTCTCACTGGCCCACCTGCAGGGTTGGACACAGTGGGGGCGTGGGGAGTGGGGAGCTCTGGGTCAGCCTCCCAGCTCGGCGCCCACAGTCGTAAGTGGCAATGCTGTTTAACCTTGCTACACTGCAGGTTCCCCATGTGTAAAGCAGGCCTCTTTTGAGGCATTATTATTATTGACATCACCCCATGAGTCAGGGTACCTACTGAGATAATACATGCAATGCTCATAATAAATGCTAGCTGTGTGCCAGTGCTGTTCTGAGACCCTGCGCTTACAGTTATTATTTTAAGTTTCTCTGTATGCATTCCACACACATTCCCTTTGACTGTGTGTCTGCCGTGGGCTGTGTGTCTGCTATGAAAAGTGGTTTCCAGTGTATTTATTCATCTGGTGCCCACCCTCTTGTGCTCTTTCTTCTAGTAGTAGTCCAGACTTGAGCCAAATTACTGACCCAGAACCCTTCGAAGGAAGGGGAGGCCGGGTGCCCTTGAGGAAGTAGCCGAGTCCATCGCCAACAGTGTATACTATTGCTCTTCCTCCCAGCCTTCCCTGAAGAGGTCTGTGGCCACTTACAAGGGTGACTATCAGTGGGGAAAGGGAAATAGTCAGACTTGTTTTGGGGGGATTCCTAGACACTGGCTCTGAGCTGACACTAATTCCAAGAGACCCCAAAACATTACCATGGTCCCACCATCAGAGTAGGAGCTTATACAGGTCAGGTGATCAATGAGATTGAGCCTGTCTCGGGGTCCATTGGGTCCCCTGAGTCACCCGACATGGGCTGCTTCAAGTTCTGGGCTGCAGCGATGGGCAAGGGGCACTCAGCACTGGTGAGCTCCCTGCACTGGTTCCCGCTCCCAGCCACAGGCCTGGTCTGCCACCCGGGCTGGACTAACGACAGCACCATGTCCCTTGGGCCACCACGGAGATCGCTCCAGAGATGAACACGTGACCCTAAAGCAGTCAGTACTAGCCCTCTCTTTTCTTCCCCAGCAGGACTTGGTGGAAGAGCTGTGTCTGCTACCAGCTGGGGCCTCTCGAAACAGGCGGGCTGAGAGGATGAAGCGGCGTTCAGACACAGAGCCTGAGAGTGTTCAGGTCTTGAATCAAGCCATGCCTGACCTTCCCCTGCCCTTTCTGCGGATAAGTTCATCAATTTCAACAAGCCAGTGCGAACTTGGCCTGGATCTAGTGTCCCGTGTCAAGTGCTTGCTGGAATGCTCCTGTTCTCTACTCCAGATCTCTCTCCACCTTTATCCAGTCTGGTCTGTGTCCATGGAAACGAACCTGTGTGGCTTCCATTTAGATTCAGCCAATGGGGAGCTCTGTCAGGAAGTCAGGAGGTTGGAAGCAGCGGGGTGGGGTGGGGGCGGGGGCAGCGTTTATTCCCTTTGCTCACCTCGTAGAGAGTTTGGGGTCTGAGTGTTTCCTATGGCAATGGTCCCTTCCTTTCCCGGGTGGCCTTCTCCACACAGCCTCTGCTCCCAGGTTCAGAATCACCCCTCTTCCCCTGACTCAGGGGGCAACAGTGGCCTGACATTATTAGCTCCTGGTACTGCACTGTCCTTTATGGTTTCCTTGTACTCTTAAGGTTTTGAAAATAGCCCTTCATTAAACTGTTCTCAGGACTTGCCTGGAGGTCCAGTGGTTAAGACTTCGCCTTCCAGTACAGGGGGTGCAGGTTCGATCCCTGGTTGGGAAGCTAAGATCCCAAGTGCCCCACAGCCAAAAAAAAACAACAACAACAACAGAAAACAGAAGCAATATTGTAACACACTCAATAAAGACTTAAAAATGGTCCGCCCAGTGTGAGTGTGCGATCTGTCTTCGGGCAGACCCTGCCGGCTGCATACACGGCCCGACTGCTTGTCGCTCTTGTTCAGTCTCTCAGCTGTGTCCGACTCTGATATCCCATGGACTGCAACACGCCAGGCTTCCCTGTCCCTCACTATCTCCTGCAGCTTGTTCGAACTCATGTCCATTGAGTTGTGATGCATTCCAAGCATCTTGTCCTCTGTCTCCCCCTTCTCCTCCTGCCTTGAATCTTTCACAGCATCAGTCTTTTCCAATGAGTCACGACTGCTACACTCAGACAACTCAGCCTAAGTGGGCAAAATGTCACCATGCGATCATCTCATCCTGAGAGCTGGGTGTGCATTTCTGCCAAGGCACTGATCTTGGAAAAGTCAACTTCGGTTGTCCAGGAAAGGGGAGCAATTGCTTAGTATATGAGTGATTAGGACATGAGGGTTGTGATTGATCATCTCCAGGATTATGTGGCCATGTCTCCTGCAAAACCAGAACCCATTATCTGCTGGGAGAAAGGTGAGCAGGCTGAGACGGGGAGTGGAGGAAGGGACAGGGGTGTGGGGAGGGAATGGAGAGGACCTGGGGTTTCCCAGCAGTCACCTTGTCTGCTGAATTGTGATGCTGCCCAGTGGACACAGGAGGACGCGGAGGACAAAACCTATCCTTCGTTTCACAAAAGCACAGCCTGGTGAGGTTCAGCCGTCCCTGGCCTCCCAGGGTTCAGGGCACCTGGCCCCAACACGGCTCGGGACTTAAGGGACAGGACACCGCTTATGTGGGGCGTCCCTCCACTCTTCTCTTCGGAATCACCACCTGCCCCTGTTCCCCTTCAAGGGGGTAACAGGGCCGATTCCTCCCTGGAGATACAAACCTCCCACTCCTGAGCTGTGCAGCCCACCCCACTCCTAGCTTCAGCACTAGAATCCAGACCTTGGTTTTCCGCATTTCTCAGCCGACCCTTCTTCTGCAGCCCCCCTGATGGGGTCCTCAGACCCTGGGCTCTGGGTTTGCGGTGAGGTAAAGTGAGGTGGGGGTAGGTGGAGAGGGTGTGCGTTCACTGCACGGAGCAGATGGTGCGGGCTTGTACAGCCACTCTGCAAACCCTGAGGTCCCCACAGAACCATCAGAGAAGCAAGCCCGCTTACCCGGCCTCCTGCGTTGCCCTGTTGCCATGGCAACGCCCCAGTGCAGCATAAGGAATAGATGGTTTTTAAAAGGGGGGGAGCTGGCATCTTGTGAAAAATATTAGCAATTGTGGGGGAGGGAGGGGCTGAGTGGGCACAGGGGCCTGGGCTGCCCACCCAAGTGCACAGCTGCCCTCTTCCGCCCTGTCCTGCCAACAAGCAGCCATTCCTTACATCCTTGAGACAAACGTCAGCTGCTTTCATGGAGCACAGGTGATAGTCTGGGCATGATGGGGAGTGAGGTGTGAACCCACAGGGAAAGATGGGGTTTAATCAAGACCCATTCATCTCTGAGCCCTGGAGGCCAGGGCCCACCAGGATCACATGGCCTTCTGCAGTTAAAGGCAAAGCTCAAAGCCTGAGGTCACATGGGCCTGAGTCTTTATCTTGGGTCCTTCTTGGTCAGCAAGCCCCAGGCAAGTGTCTTAACTTCTCAAAGGCTCAATGCTGCAATTGGCCTGGGATCAACCAGAGAAGCAGAAGCAGGAGGAGATAATGTTTTAGGAGGCTTATTGCAAGGAGTTGGTTTACATGACTGAGGGGTCTGGCTCAGCTGAGTCTGGGGTCCACAGGGCAGACCTCCAGGAAGGACAGACTGGACTTCTCCAGCACAGGCTCAGGCTGCTGTCCACAGGTAGAGTTTATTTTTTCCTCTGTCGGGAGGCCTCAGCTTTGCTTTCAAGGCTTTTCAGTGGACTGCACAAGACTCACGCAGACTATCCAGGATGATCTTTCTTACTGGAAGTCAACTGATAGTGGCCTTTAATCATATCTACAAAAATATCTTTCCAGCAACATGTAGATGAGTGCTTGGTTGAGAAACTGGGGACTATTTGGTACATAAGAAGACCAGGACTGGTGGCTCCTCTGTAAAGTGGGGCCGGGGCCAGTGGGCTTTCATGGGAGCTTACTGCATGATTTACACGTGACATCTCATTCAAGCCTAATGCTAGCAATAAAGACAAATGATAACCGTAGTCAACAATTGTGGAAACCCACTGTGTGCCTGGCACATGCTAAGTACATGTTTCATCCTTGCCGTGAGCCTGTCTGGAAGGTATCACTTTGATCTTCACGGACCAAAGAGGTTATTTAACCCGAGTCTAAGATTTATAGGATCCAGAAGTCAAATAAAGGAGCATTTTAAACCAGGTGCTATGCTGGACATTTTACATATGAGAGGATTAAATTCCATCTGATAAGAGTAAAGAAATATCCTTTATGTGTTCACTCCTCAGACTGAGAGAGCATGAAAGAAGTCTAGAGCATCATGAGACAGTACAAGAGAAAACTAGAGTTTGCATTGAGGGGACCTAGGGGTATGGCCAAGGAAGCCGCCTCTGAGACCCAAAGGATGAGTAGGAACTGGCCAGGCCCCAGGAGAGAGGACTATGCAGACCTAAGAGCAGGGCCCAGGCCCAGAGTTGGGAGAGCACAAGGTGACCTAAGGATACCAGGAAGAAAAGATGTAGCTGGATGGCAGGGAGCCAGGAGGCTGGGCAGGACTTGCAGGGTCATATAGTCTGTGGCAAATAATTCAGACAATGGCCTTTCTCTGCCCAGAATCTACTCATGGCTTCTCAGTGGCTTAGGACAACAGCAGCCTGCTGGTGGGGCCTTGTCATCAACCAGAGAAGGTGTTGAGAGGCTCCGCTTTGATTCAGAGTAGACAATGATCACGGCTGCCTTCTGAGATTTGACATATCAGTGATGGGTGGGATCAGAGTTTGACAAATGCCTCAAAGTCACCCTCAGGGCTCAGGGTATGGGCCCTCGAGGAGGGCTCTCTCTACCTGACACTGTTCTGATTGCCCTGGTCTGCCTAGAGACATTGGGAAGGTGACATGCACACAGCAAGCCCTGAAACCATTCACCACTCTGCTTCACTGGTCTGGTTCAGTGCCGTCTGCCCACCTCCCGAGGGTGCCTGGCACAGAGTGAGTGCTCAGTGGGTTGTTTGCTGAGCCAGTGAGGGTGAGCACCAGGCTAATCATTCATGGGGCGAGGGAACAGTGTGTAAACGAGGGTGACGTAGCCCCATCCCTTGCCTGGCATCACAGACCCAACACATACCTCTGCTCATCCTTCCCCGTCAGGGCTTTAAGAGGAGATGGCTTGTAAGTCGACAGTGTCCTTATAGCAATTAAGTGTGCCTAGGGAAATACAGACCCTCCAGAGAGATTACAGAGGAGGAGCGCTTATCTCATTGTCTTTTAATTATTATTAAATACTCGGTCATTGTGCCGGGCTCTGGGGTACAATCTGCCAAGCAATTAGACCCAGCCATGCCTCAAAAAGAATGGAGGCAGGAAGCACACTTCCAGGCTGTGGGCTCTCCGGGGAGGCAGGACGGCAGGGCAGGCTCCTGCCCCTCTCCCTCTGGGCCTCCGTCTCTGCAGGCTGAGATGCTTTCACCTTCTCCATGGAGCCAAGATCAGCCTCCTGGGTGTGCATTTAGGCATCTCCCTGTTGCCAGAACCTTGGCTCCCTGTCCACTGATGCCAAATAGAAACATGGAGACAGAGTTTGGCGGAAGTAGAAAAAAGTGGCTTTATTTTTGCCAGGCAAAAGGGAAATACAGCAAGCTAGTGCCTCAAGAACTGTGCCCCCCTTTTTCAGGAGTGGGGAAAGGTTTCACATCCTCACGTAGGTCTTGCACTTTTTTTTTCTTTTGAAAATTTCAAAACGGCCGCAGCTGACATCAGGCAACTCAACAACCAGATCTGGTGTCCCTGAAGTTACTGGCCCGTGACCCTTCTGAAGTGCAGAATGTTACGAGAGAACGTAGGAGAAGAATGCCAGGTACAGAGTACAATCTATATGGAGTCAGAGTAACTAGCTTTGTGAAGGACAAGTCCAGCTACAAGTATGCATGTGGGAGTAACAGCTAAAGAGGAACCAAGACGGTTTAACTCTTGTAGGCCTGTGTGGCGGGTTTGAGCCAAAGGCTGTTCACTCATTTCTGTTTTTGTTGCAGCATCCCTGAGCAGCAAGGGCAGTGAGAGTTGTGCACAGCAAAAGAGGGGTAACTGCACTCTGGGGGTGACCGCCTGTCCCCATCTACCTGGGGCTGGGGGTCCCAAGAAGGGGAGGACACAATGTTAAAGCCCGCAATGTCCCCAGAAAATCGTAATGACTTTGACACCATGCTTCTCCCTCTCACATCCAGGGGGCCAGACTCCTATCAAAGGCTCATAAAGCATGTTGTCCTTTTGCAGAGGTTGGAATGGCCCTGCACCTCCAGCTCCCTGCAGACTTTCCATCACCCGAGCTGGGCAGCCACCTAGCAGTTCCCAGACCTAACCTTTTCTTAGGGCTCCAGCAGGAGCCGATGGGGTGTGCCGAGGGTTTCCTCCAAGGGAGTATAATGAAGAGACCTCCAGTAGAGATGAGGGCAGAGCCAAGGGGACAAGGGAAGGGAGGGTGAGGAGACAGAGGTCTGAGAACTATGGGAAACCTTTGCACTCTGTGCACTCTGGGGCCAGCACGGTCTGGGAGACAGGACGTGAGGGGTGTTGCCAAGCCCAGAGAGAGACAGGCCACTACCGTTCCATGGCAAGGCAGGGAGGGGTCAAGGTCAGCATATACTCTAATATCTCTCTTCTCCCACTTCCATCTCCTAGCAGTGTCTCCTCTTGACCAACTCCAGCAAGAAGCCAGAAGGAACCTGGGTGATGAAGCTCACAGGGTCAGCCTCCAGGGGCACAGAGCGAGGAGAGGGGCAGCAGGGAAGGACGGGTCTGCAGAGTGGCCAGCACACACATCCTTAGGGAAGTCATCCCAGACCCAGCCCAGGAGCTTGACACAAAGAGCCCCAGGGCCAAACCAGGCACTTCCTCCAACAAGGCCAAGTACCAAGAGGCATAGACCTCGGTTCAGCTCCTCACCTGACCTGTGGCCTCTGTCTTCAGTGGCCACACAAGGACGGTAACGTCCACTGCACAGGCAGGCACTGAGGGCTAGGTGAGCGGAGAGGTGAAGCAGGCAGGTCACGGGCCAGTAACTTCAGGGACACCAGATCTGGTTGTTGAGTTGCCTGATGTCAGCTGCGGCCGTTTTGAAATTTTCAAAAGAAAAAAAAAGTGCAAGACCTACGTGAGGATGTGAAACCTTTCCCCACTCCTGAAAAAGGGGGGCACAGTTCTTGAGGCACTAGCTTGCTGTATTTCCCTTTTGCCTGGCAAAAATAAAGCCACTTTTTTCTACTTCCGCCAAACTCTGTCTCCATGTTTCTATTTGGCATCAGTGGACAGGGAGCCAAGGTTCTGGCAACAGGGAGATGCCTAAATGCACACCCAGGAGGCTGATCTTGGCTCCATGGAGAAGGTGAAAGCATCTCAGCCTGCAGAGACGGAGGCCCAGAGGGAGAGGGGCAGGAGCCTGCCCTGCCGTCCTGCCTCCCCGGAGAGCCCACAGCCTGGAAGTGTGCTTCCTGCCTCCATTCTTTTTGAGGCATGGCTGGGTCTAATTGCTTGGCAGATTTACCCCAGAGCCCGGCACAATGACCGAGTATTTAATAATAATTAAAAGACAATGAGATAAGCGCTCCTCCTCTGTAATCTCTCTGGAGGGTCTGTATTTCCCTAGGCACACTTAATTGCTATAAGGACACTGTCGACTTACAAGCCATCTCCTCTTAAAGCCCTGACGGGGAAGGATGAGCAGAGGTATGTGTTGGGTCTGTGATGCCAGGCAAGGGATGGGGCTACGTCACCCTCGTTTACACACTGTTCCCTCGCCCCATGAATGATTAGCCTGGTGCTCACCCTCACTGGCTCAGCAAACAACCCACTGAGCACTCACTCTGTGCCAGGCACCCTCGGGAGGTGGGCAGACGGCACTGAACCAGACCAGTGAAGCAGAGTGGTGAATGGTTTCAGGGCTTGCTGTGTGCATGTCACCTTCCCAATGTCTCTAGGCAGACCAGGGCAATCAGAACAGTGTCAGGTAGAGAGAGCCCTCCTCGAGGGCCCATACCCTGAGCCCTGAGGGTGACTTTGAGGCATTTGTCAAACTCTGATCCCACCCATCACTGATATGTCAAATCCCAGAAGGCAGCCAGTGATCATTGTCTACTCTGAATCAAAGCGGAGCCTCTCAACACCTTCTCTGGTTGATGACAAGGCCCCACCAGCAGGCTGCTGTTGTCCTAAGCCACTGAGAAGCCATGAGTAGATTCTGGGCAGAGAAAGGCCATTGTCTGAATTATTTGCCACAGACTATATGACCCTGCAAGTCCTGCCCAGCCTCCTGGCTCCCTGCCATCCAGCTACATCTTTTCTTCCTGGTATCCTTAGGTCACCTTGTGCTCTCCCAACTCTGGGCCTGGGCCCTGCTCTTAGGTCTGCATAGTCCTCTCTCCTGGGGCCTGGCCAGTTCCTACTCATCCTTTGGGTCTCAGAGGCGGCTTCCTTGGCCATACCCCTAGGTCCCCTCAATGCAAACTCTAGTTTTCTCTTGTACTGTCTCATGATGCTCTAGACTTCTTTCATGCTCTCTCAGTCCNTAGTCCTCTCTCCTGGGGCCTGGCCAGTTCCTACTCATCCTTTGGGTCTCAGAGGCGGCTTCCTTGGCCATACCCCTAGGTCCCCTCAATGCAAACTCTAGTTTTCTCTTGTACTGTCTCATGATGCTCTAGACTTCTTTCATGCTCTCTCAGTCCTGTCCGACTCTCTGTGGCCCCATGGACTTATAGCCCACCAGGCTTCTCTGTCCATGGGATTCTCCAGGCAAGAATACTGGAGTGGGTTGCCATATCCTCTTCCAGGGGATCTTCCTGGCCCAGGGATCAAACTCGTGTCTTCTGCATCTCTTGCATTGGCAGGCAGATGTTCTCATTCACAGCACTTGTGACAACTTGTTAGAAGACAGTAACCAAAGAATTGGACACTTACGTATGTCTCCCAACTCTGAGAGCAGAATCTATAACATTGTCATTGCTGTGTCCCCACAGTGCTTATCAAACAGCAGGCACTCAATAAGTGCTTACTGATTTAAATCAATGAAGTATGACTTCCTGTTTCACATCATGGAGGCGGTGTCTCTGAGGATATAAGTGTTTTCCCTCCACTTTTCTTCCTACCTTGTCTCATCTCAATGCTGTTTCTCCTTCCTGCTTATTTTGGCTTCTGCTTTTTATGTTACAGGCTTTCCCCTCATGTTTCTGGCTGTTATGTTTAAGAGTGGGGAACAATGAAGTGGATGGGGTCTCTGAGCACAGGGTGGAACTTGCTGACTGTAAACCTCAATGCAGGGCGATCTAGCAAGGTATTTTGGGGAAGAGCCCCTGATGGTGGGCAGAGGATTGCAAAGAGCACTCTTTCCAACTCCTGTCTGAAGGACTGAGGTTAGGCTGCCAGTGGTTAGGAGCCGAGAAAGAAAAGGAATTAGAATGTTTCATTGTTCGATGTGCACGTGACTGTTTAATGCCCTGGTTTTCCACATTAATACTTCTGTCCCTAGGTATCCAAGGATCTTCTAGGTTAGAGATGCTCTGTTTTACTCACTTCAGTGAATAAATTTCCAGTCTTCTGCCAGGGTAGGGGAGGAGAAGCCCTGAAGCGGGTGAGGCGAAAGGGGTTTCCAAGGGTGCTTCTAAATCGCCTCATATTCTAGGCTCCCATTTCACCGTCCACCTCTGCAAGTAGCTGGTGCGTTGATTCCTGAGCCTTCTGAGGACTCAGTACGTCCAGCTGTGTCTGCTGGCTTTCCCACTGCCCGGTCAGTACTCGAGTTTCTCAGAGAGGCTGAGCTAAGTGCGGTCACCCCATCTGCTTTCCTTATTGAAGTGTACTGCTACCCACTACTATTTTCTTCCTGTCCTTTTGGATGCAGAGGTGAAACATTCTCTGCAGTTTTAGCGGAGACTTAGAAGAAAATGGAAACATGTTTGCACTATATGGCGTCTTTAGGGCAGACAGAACGTTTCAGGCCCAAGACCCTCAGAGGACACGGTTCTCACCCACCTCTGCCCACAGGCCGCTGTGTGACTTGCTCTCCAGGCAGTCTCTGTTCTCTTTGTCCCAGAGAGGAGACCGAGCTTCTCATAAATCCATGTTTATAAAAGTTGTGACTCTGGGTGGGAGTGAAGACCATGGAAGCTTGTGGAGGAAGAGAACAGCCAATGGAGGGGATTTAAAAATGTGTCAAAGAGGGAAAAACAACAGCGACAGTTTGCACCTGAGGGCTGGAGTTGCCAGTGATACAATGTCAGCACACACAATAAGTAAAGCTTTCTGAATAAAGCCTCCTTATGAGGCCAAGTTCAGTGGTGGCCAAGCTGAGAGACCTTGAGCTCTGTAGAAGCTGGGCTGCCCAGATTTCTGGATGAACCAACCTGTGTGTGAAAACTTAGTAACGGTCAGCTCATTTGAGGACTTTTCTGGACCATCTAGGTCAGTGGCTCTCAACTGGGGCTGATTTAACCTTCGAGGGGTGTTTGGCCAAGTTTGGAGACAGATTTCATTGCCCCAGCTCCTGGGGGTGGGGGGGGAGTGCTACTAGCATCTAGTAGGTAGAGGCCAGGGATGCAGCTAAACATCCTACTATGTGCAGAACACACCACCCACCCCTCACCCCACCAAAAAAAAAAAAAAAAGAATTTTCATCTAAAACATCAGTAATGCCTATGTGGAACCCTGCTGTGGAAGATACCCGATCAGAAGTCTCATAGCATCTATTGCAATGAGATACTTGACATTCGGTATCTCGACTCTAGACTTGGAGGCTTGTTGAGGTTTATACCTTCACTCTGGAGATGAGGAAGTGAGCAGAGACGGAAAGCAGGTTCCTCCTGGGCTCCTGTTGCTCAGGGCTTTGGGCCCAGGCCTTTGGTACCAGACCTGGCTGCAGAGATGCGGGGTTCTCATGACCTGGTGTGAAGACGCTTCTGCTGGGGAGCTACACTAGGAGGCAACTTGGTGCCTGAAACCATGTGTGGAGGGAGGGGGTTTCCCTTGGGACCGGAGGAATCACAATTTTAATTTTTTGAATAGACAATTCATTTACATAGTTCAAAATTCAAGAGGTACAAAAGAGGACTCAGTGAAAAATTTCTTTCTCACTCCTGTCCCCATCTATCCAGTCCCCAGCCACACAGACAACCAATTTAACCTTTATTTTAAATATATACACCTTTCCAAAGATAAGGCATTTAAATTTTCTACGGAAAAAAAAGTTCTTGTGTGTGTCTGTTTTATAATGAACCTGCATTGCTTGTTTAATGAGGATAAGCAAATAGAACCCAAGAGAATAAAATTATCCATGATCCTACCCCAGGACCAAGTCACCATACATTCTTTGGTATGTAACTGTTCAGATGCATTTTTCTATTCAAAATCTACAAAGAAATCTCTCTACATGTGGATAGGAAAATAACTTTGGTGCAATAATAATATAAAACTTTATAAAAATAATAGTACTGAATAATAATATAAAAACAACTTCCTGAATTACTTCATTCTGTATGACACCCTTTAGGTCCATCCACATCTCTGCAAATGACCTAATTTTGTTCTTTATGGGTAATGTTCCATTGTCGACATGTGCTAAGTCACTTCAGGTTACCCCATGGACTATAACCCACCAAGCTCCTCTGTCCATAGGACTCTCCAGGCAAGAGTGCTGGAGCGAGTTGCCGTGCCCTCCTCGCGTATATGTACCACATCTTTATCTGTTCCTCTGTTGATGGACATTTAGTCTGTTTCTATGTTCTGGCTACTGTATGAACCTGATGTATTATACACTATTGATACTACGTATAAAATAGATAACTGAGAACCTACTGTATAGCAAAAAACATTCCTAATTGAACTTAAAGTAAAATATGAATTGTTACAGAAAAAAATAAGCTAAAAGCAAAATGTGAATTGTTACAGAACAAAAAAATAAATTAAAGGCAACTTTCTAAAAGCAAAATAGGAAACTCAGAAGCTGAACTGCAAGAGAAACTTGACTAAAAAGATTAAAAATTTGAATAACAATAAGCACTATAGAGTCAAAAGACATAATAGCCTGAGGCAGTATTTATCTTTATAATACCAATTTAATGGGTAGGAGTCTTATGTAACCCATATGAAAGATAAAAATTAGCATTTTTAATATTCAAGTAGCACACTTTTCTGTCCTATTCAGGAAGGCCTCCAGCGCACCAAGCTTATTAGATTTTTTCCTAAATTTTCTTTTAGGAGTTTTATTATGCACATTTGTTATTACTTAAATCTTTACATTTTTACGTTCATTTTTCACATATGTACACTTCAATTTTTAATCCACCTGCTGCTCAGTTTTGCACATGGTATGACTTGGGGGTCTGGCTTTGCTCTCTTCCAAATAGGGAGCCAATTACTCCAGCAACATTCACAACCTAGACAGTTATTTTCCCATTGAAATGAAATACAGTGTTCATCATGGAGTGAGCTCCCCAAGGTATGCAAATCAGATCATAATTTTTAAAAACACAATCATGATTCTCACACAGATGTAAAGATAAAACATTAAATATTTTGCTTAACTGAATAAGGAGAAAACTGGTGAGGTGGTACAGCCAGTTCAAAGGAGAATTCAAAGAACACATTTATAGATCTGAAATGCTGAAATGGATTTATCTGGTGCTGGACGGGGTGGAAGGGTCATTGAATTTTACTGCAAGAATGATTTTGCACTGTTATCATTATCTCCAGCTTCCAGAGTTGTCATGTAACTTCCATAAATTCAGAATCACTTGAGGGAGAGAGTGCTATAGACATACCATCATTTTCCATGGAAGTATACACTTGCCACATGTTTAATCAAAGTTAAAAAATTATTCTTGATCACAGAGTAAGGCTGGTCTCATTAATTTGGGCCTGGTTGTAAACATAGGTACACCTAGTCTGTTAATTTTACCATATAGGCCCTAAGCTTGCTTTGCTGGAAGTTTTCATAAGGAATCTCAGATTAGACTTTTAACTATGGAGTCCACAGAACTCTGAAGAATGGAAAGGCAGTTTGGAGACAAAAATACCTTCAACACTGTGCTTTAGGACAAAACTATTCTTCCTTGCAAAACAGAATCACACGCATGGTTATATGTCTTTGCAACCACTTCTCTCCCAAGTAAAGTATCAAACACTTATCTAATAAATTAGTATACTAACTATATTAGTTATTTAAGTAATATTTTACAGAAAACTGGGGGATAAATGAGAGCTACGTGTTGCACACCAGCGTTTGAGCTTGTAAGGGCTCATGGAAACACAGAACACAGCTAAATAGACACACACATTCCTCATAGAACATCTCAGTGGCAAACAAACCTGTTCTTAACAAACCCAAAGATGCAGTAGTATACAAAAACAAGAAGCAAAATGGCATAACCCTAAAGTCAGGCTCTGTGATCTGGGTTTCAGAACTCTATATCACCTAGAACTTATCTAGGCATCCAGTGAGTATCACTAATTCAATTTAACATCAGTCCAAGGGTTTAAGTTATCTAACATCTTGGAAATTGTCTTCAAGCTGACAAACTACAAAACAGATACAAGTTCATCACAAGAATGATTTAATTTAGATAAATACAAATTTATTTTTCATAATATTGAACATGTAGGAGTAATGTTAGCTGCTTTGATCTGTAAACCTGAAACAGTTTTGGAAGAACATCCCCCAGTAGAATAAAAACATATGCTTGTATTATACTTAACATCGATAGGAATTTAACACTGACAAATCAGAGAAGAAAAAGCTCAGTTTTCATTGAACTAAAAATATTAATCTCAGTTGCCAAAAGATATATGCTAAATTCTGTGAGCCTGAACTCTTAAAATATTTGAGTTGGCTTTTTAAAAATAACCATGTTGAGATAAAACTGAATTTTATGGTATGCATATTATAAGTGTAAAATTCAATTTGGAGGGTGTATTTTTACAAGTTGTACCAAAAAAGTCACTGCAATTTTAGAATGCTTCCATCACCCTCAAAAGTAGTCACTCCCATCAGCCCTAGACAACCGTTAATCTTCTTTGACTCCATTGATTTGCCCATTGTGGACAGCTTGGATTACTAGGATCATACAAAGTGCTGTCTTGTATGTCTGACTTCTCTTATTGGGCATAGTGTTTTTGAGGTTTATCAGTGTTCTACTACATTCCTTTTTGTTGCTTACTGGAATTCCAGTGTGTGGATGGAGACCACACTTTGTATTATATATTCCATATTCATCAGGTGACAGACATTTGGGTTGTTTCAGCTTTGGGGTTATTCAGATTTATTGTTATTATGAATGGGTTTTATTCATTTCTAACTTTTTATTGTTAGAGAAAAGCTTTGTTAATGTATATCTGGGTATTCTTTGCCCTAAGAAACTGAAAGTCTGAATTTTCTTCTTTTTACCTAAGTGTCTAAGATTTCCTGGATTTATTGTTATGCAATTATAGCATCTGTAAATAAAGATGCCTCCTTTAAAGATTTTTTTTTGATGTGGACCATTCTTAAAGTCTTTATTAAACTTGTTACAATGTTGCTTCTGTTTTTTACTTAAAAAAATTTTTTTTTAGCTGTTAGGTTTATGGGATCTCAGCTTGCTAACTGGGATTGAACCTATACTTCCTGCATTGGAAGGTGAAATTTTAACTACTGGACCACCAGGGAAGTCCCAGAAATCTTTTTCAAATACTTGTCCTAAAGGCATTAACTTTGCATATCTTATTATGCTTGTTAATAGCTCTGAAAATATTATAGCTTTTGATAGACAGTCTTTATAATATCTAATAACAAATATTGCATGAGAAAATGCTCTAGATTTTAATGAAAATCTTTTAATAGGTAGTAGTTTCTATTTAATCCTATTTCACAAGATTTTTATTAGGAATTACTGAACTGTATGAAAATGCCAATTTGGTAGCCATTGATACAATTATTTAACCTCCCTCATGTAATTCATCACCTTCACAGGCTAGAGTTCCTGAGGTTGAATTCTCTCTGTTCTCCCAGACCAGAACCGACTTGGTCACTGTCTACTGATGCTGGAGACTGGGTTCCATGGAAACAGGTTCTTAGATGGAGAACTGTGTGCAGTAACAATAGAGGGAGAGAAGGAAGCAGGGTTGGACAGAAAGGGATGTTGAACTGCTAACCCTACAGGGGATCCTGGGACTAATTGATGGATTGAGAGGTCTTAGACTGAGGCAAGGTGGTTGGCCTTTGTACCCCCTACACTCACCAAGAAAGGGGTTATATATAACCTTGGACTTTGGGGAGTCACTCTGTCTAGTCAAGGTCAATGCTCAGGGAAATTCTCAGCTGAGAGCTATCAGCCACCAGTAGTCCCATCTGCTGGGAATAATCCCATCAACAAAAGTGGCACATATATACTATCATGTGTGAAACAGAGAGCTAGTGGGAAGTTGTTATATAACACGGGGGGCACTAAAGCACAGCCTGGTGTTCTGTGATAATCTAGAAGGGTGGGGTGGGGGAGGGAGGCTCAGAAGGGAGGAGGTGCATGGATAATTATGACTGATTAGCATTGTACAGTGGAAACCAACACAGCACTGTAAAGCAATTTTCCTCCAATTAAAAAATAAAACTTTGAAAGTGGTAGTGCGAGATCTGTGTGATGGACGTATCATCTGCTACAACTGATGGATTGATGTGCCGAGAAGTGGCATGATTTTCATTTATCTTCATAATACATGTAGTTTTGGATTTAGTTTAGATTGATATTGGTATGTTAGTTCTAGAAAATTAAATGGTGAGCTCCCATCTGTTTTTGGTACTTATAAAGTCCTCAACCATCTCACCTAGGAGGCTGGCTGTGAGTAGAGAAGAGGACCAAGACACAGACTCCAGGACTCCAGCTTCAAGGCAGGGTCAAGGAAGACATGCAGTGAGGGCGACGGAGAGGCAGGGGCGGGGGGAGGAAGCCCCTGGAGTGGCGCTAAGCTCCTGAGGCTCCACGGTAGCTGTCATTTAGGTTTCCCCCTAAGATGATTATTAGAGGGGATCTTTCCTCTTTACCCCAGATGTTTCCTCCTAGGTGGCAAGAGTTCCCCCTTAATGTTAACTCCTGGCTTTGTGTCACCTCCTCCTTCATTTGACGTCAGGGAGAGTGTAATCTGAACAGCTGGTAAGCTCGGGAAGAATAACCTGAGCACACACACCAGCTCAGCCCTTGCTCCCCTCCTCTGGGTACCAGCTGGCCAGAGAGAACACCATCCTCCGAGCTACTTCAGGCCAAGCCTGGGCGCTGCACGTCCGGAATGGGGTGGGTATGATTGCTGACCTTAGAGCTCGCTTAGCAAGCCCTTTAGTTCTTACAAGGAGTTACAATACCCAGCTCCACCTTTATCAGTAATAAAGCTAATACACTGGAGCTTCACCTGCCACTCCTTCTTCGGTTCTCTGTGTTCTGAAACCCAGGGAGGGTGAGGGGGGCATTTATCTTGGCACCATCTAAAAATTTAGCTTGCCTTCCCTACTCTTACTGCTGCTGCTAAGTCGCTTTAGTCGTGTCCAACTCTGTGCGACCCCATAGACGGCAGCCCACCAGGCTCCCTCGTCCCTGGGATTCTCCAGGCAAGAACACTGGAATGGGTTGCCATTGCCTTCCCTACTCTTACTATGAAAATCAAATTTCAAGCTTTTGTCATAGTAGGATCCATATCACTTTTTAGATTCTAAATGACTGTTATTAAAAGTAGTCCATCTAACATTATGTTCTCTCAACAATGGGTAGAGTTAAACTCAATTCAAGTATCAAGACTTATCTGGATTTAACTTTGTATATGTGGAGTTAAAGTTTAGCCATGCACATGTTCACATTTAATCCTTGCAATAGTACTATGGTTTCAGATGGGCTTTCCAGGTGACTCAGTGGTAAAGAATCCGGCTTCCATTGCAGAAGACACAGCAGATGCAGGTTTGATCCCTGGGTGGGGAAGATCCCCTGGAGGAGGAAATGGAGACCCACTCCAATATTCTTGGCTGAAGAATCCCATGGACAGAGGAGCCTGGCGGGCTACAATCCATAGCATTGCAAAGAGTCAGATGCAGAGGAGCACGCATGAACGCATGGTTTAGACGCTATGATTAATCAAACCATAGCAACATTTAACTGGCTTAATATATATAGTTTCAGTTCTTTTACACCATCACTCCTCTTTTTTTGGAGAAAGTTTACTGGGGAGTAAACTTCTAAGGCCACACATATACATACCTGAAGGCGACTTGCCTTTGTATATGAACAGCCAGAATTGAAAGCACCATCTGATATTGCAGAAGAGCACCATATTAGGAAAGACGAACTAATTTAAACTCATTTATTAAAAACAAAAATGCCTAACTCTCCAACTGGGCTACAAAAAAAACTCAGGTACATTTTGCTTAACAAGAAGCTCAGAGACTTGTTTATCTTTCTGTCTTTGCCTTCCATTTTTGTTTCAGGGTGAAGCAGACAAACAGAAAGGTGGCGTGGAGATACTGATTTCAGACACAGAATAAAATGGAATAAAGAGCTTTTTTGTGTTGATGAATGATCCAATTCACAATGGACAGAAATAGTTTGATGATATGTTCAGTACATAGAACTTTGACTATATTATTTTAGACCTAAGAATACCTATTATGCTCATATGTGTGATTCCTTTTCCCCAAATCTTGCTGAAATGACCAGTCTAATAAAATATGACAATTATATAGTGCTAGTGTATTCTTGGAAAGAGTCCAATGAAAACAGCAGACATCACTGCAGAACCAGTGCTGAGAAGGACTTGCTTTTTGTCTTCTCATCCACATGGACTTAGTTCTTTACAGATATTTGAAAGACAATGTGAAAATAGATAATTAGTCTGAATAAAAATCTAATAGTCTCCAGTGAAGTGGAGTCACTAGGGCAAATTGGAGAGAAGAAAACCAGCCTCCGGGGTCAGGACCTCACAGGAAAGAGCATAACAGAAAGGGTGGATGGTGTGTGTGTGAAGATTCTTTTGGTTGTGAGTGAAAAAAGCATAGTGGTCCAGTTACCTATTGCTGGGTAAGAAACCGTCCAAATTCTTAGTGGCTCAAAACAGTTCATTGTGTCTCATGGTTCTGTGGGTTGATTGGACTCAGCTGAGTTGTCCTTGCTTGGGAGTGCACATGTGATGGTTCTTACACTTGTGTATTTGTAGTGGATGCGTGTGTTACTCAGGGTTCTCCAAAGAAAACGAGTCAGTAGAATATATACATATATAAGAGAGAGATTTAAGGAATTGGCTTATGTAATTATGGAGGCTAGGAAGTCTAAAATCTGCAGGCTAGACCTGTAGGCTAGAGACTCGGGGAGAACTGATGTTGTAGTTCAAATCCTGTCTTCTGGCTAAATTCTCTCGTTGGGTGGAAGTCGATCTTTTGTTCTATTTGGATCTTCAACGGGCTTAGATGAGACTCACCCACATGACTGAGGACAATCTGATTTGCTCAAAGTCCACCGAGTTAAATGTTATTCTCATCCCAAAACACTCTCCAGAGGCACCCCAAAATATGGAATAATCTTTGGCCAAATATCTGGGAGCTGTAGCTCAGCCAAGTTGACATGTAAATATCAATCCCCTCAGGACAGGACAGCACCCTGGAAATTCAGACAAGAACTGATAATTGCAGTCTTGAATCCAGAGGCTGGAAACTTAGGCAGAACTTCCATACTGCAGTCTGGAAGCAGAATTTCTTCCTTTTGGGTGATGTCAACTTTGCTCTGAAGACCTTCAACTGATTGGATGAAGCTCACCCCTGTTATCTGCTTTATTCAAAGTCTTCTGATTTGAATGTTAATCCCATCTAAAAATGGTGGTGTTTGGCCAAACAACTAATTGGTTACCATTACTTAGCCAAGGTGACACGTAAGATTTACCATCTGAAGTCATCTGAAGGCTCCACTGAGCTGGATGTTAAGGTGGTTCAGCCACACAGTTGGCCATGGATGCTGGCTTGGTGGGTATTCTATTATCCTTAAGATAGGGACATGGCCTCTTCATGGAGCTTGGACTTCTCACAGTGGCTGGGTTCCTAAAAGGAGTTTCCCAAGGGTGGGCAATCCGAGACACATTTCTTTCAAAGAATGACTTTTCTAGATAAGAGAAATTTCCCTTCTTTTCCTTAAGCTGATGTTGATGGAGTTCTTGCCCTCTAGGTCCCAATGCTAGAAACACCAGAGGTCAGCAATTTCTGAACACAGAACTATTCTGTTTTGATGGATTCCTCAGAACTGGAGTCAAGTGAGGGAGATCTTAATGCCCAGCTGTGGTTTTCTTGTCTCCCACAACTCATTCATAAGCTTGTCTGCTAGCTGGACCAGAATGGGCTGGAGCTGACTGCACGCTAAGACCCAAGGAGTCTGTTTTTTTCCTCATAGGAGCCTTTGTTTAATAGAAATTACAGTGTCCTTTTCTTAGTCAGGTTTATGTTAGTTATCCAGCCTCTAAAAACTATCCAATTCATTGTTTTGGTATTTCTATTATGGCCATTACATTTATTAAAAAGGAAACCAGTCAATCCTACAGGAAATCAACCCTGAATATTCATCAGAAGGACTGATGCTAAAGCTGAAACTCCAATATTCGGCCACCTGTTGTGAAGAGCCGACTCACTGGAAAAGACCCTGATGCTGGGAAAGAGTCAAGGCAAAAGGAGAAAGGGGCAACAGAGGATGAGATGGCTGGATGGCATCACTGACACAGTGGACGTGAATTTGAGCGAACTCTGGAAGATAGTGAAGGACAGGGAGGCCTGACATGCTGCAGTCTATGGTGTCACCAAGAGTCAGACAGGACTTAGTGACTGAACAACGAAAGAAATCAGAATCATACTGCTATTTTTGTGTTAATGGGTGCAGGGAGGAACAGGGGCTATTATGAAGGAGGAACACAGAGGGCTTCCAAGGTATTGAAAATGTTTGATTAACTTGAATGGTAGATGTATATTCAAAGAAAGATAAGGCAAATACTCTCAGGTTGTAAACACCCTTCTACCTGCTCCATACCTTTTTAAACTGGTTTATAAAACACCCCCACTTGCATTTTAAGAGAAACACATGAACCATGACAAAGGTTTTCTATGGTTGGTCAAATTTTCTACCTCTTTCTTTTTTAACCTTTTGTCTAGAAAAGTGTCTGCTTCCACTAGGTTTACAAATTTGTCATAAAGTTGCAAGTATCATTTCTGTTAGATTTTTCAAACTGTCTTCACTTTGCAAAGTAATTTAATAACCTCCCATAGAGTTGCAAATATAACCATAGATACAGAAATATGAGACTATCTTCCTTTTAAAATCTGGTTCCTCTACCCATATATTTACCTGTGCTTGTACATAAATGCCCAAATCAGATGATATACATCATACAGTGTGTTCTGGGCAGGGTAACAGTGCAAAGGGTTATCTTGGGAGGGAAAGCAGCCCCTGAAGGTGACCACATGGCTGAGGCTTAGTTGGCGTGGGGAAAAGTAGCAGAAGATATAGCCAGGGGAGCAAGGTAGAGCCATTGTACCCAGAGTTCTGCAGGTAAGAATTTTGGATTTTATCGTAAGGACTGTGGCTGCTGCTGCTGCTAGGTCGCTTCAGTTGTGTCTGACTCTTGGCGAACCCATGGACTGCAGCCCACCAGGCTCCTCCATCCATGGGATTTTCCAGGCAAGAGTACTGGAGTGGGGTGCCATTGCCTTCTTCATAAGGACCATGGAGGTCACAGAAAAAGAATGTATCAATAAATACAAATACGCCTCATTACATCTGATGGCTATGTGACCCTGGTTGTATGATGTACAAGCATATAGCATTGATATAAACACTCTACCATGTGTAAGATACACAGCTAGTGGGAAGCTGCCGTGTAGCAAGGGAACTCAGCTCGGTGTTCTGTGATGACCTAGTGGGGTGGGGTGAGGGAAGCAGGGAGTGGGGGAGAGATTCAAGAGGGAGGAGCCATATGTATACATATAATTGATTCACGTTGTTGGACAGTAAAAACTAAAACATTGTAAAAAATCACATTCCAATAAAAATCCTATTAATGGATATTTTAGCTGGTTTTTGCTATCTTAAACATGGTGTGTTGAGTATCTGCAGATATTTTTGTGTTGTTTAGTTGTTAAGTTGCGTTTGACTCTTTGCAACCCCAAGGATCAACATGGAACAACAAAACTGACTCCCTGTACTTTTTTTTTTTTTTTTGCTACTGTTGAGGCTTCTCCTTTCACAAATTTGTTAGCGTTTGTGTTGTTTCTATTGAGGCTTGCATTTATTTATTTACATTTGCTACTATGTGGGGATTTTAAACTTTCCTTTCATACTTATTTGTAAGTGCTTTTTAAAATTAGGTATTTTTGTTTGGCACACAGACGTTTGAGAGATCATTTTGTTTGAATTTCAACTAAAAATTAAGCATTTTAACATCAAAAAACATAACCTTCAGAGATGAGCATAATCAAAGACTTGAAAAGTACCTGGGGTTCTAACCCTCACTGGGTGACATTGGACCAGATAATTCTCTGGGGGCGGGGGAGGGTGGCGGGTCTTGTGCCTTAGGAGTCATCTAGCTGCCTGACCTCTACCCGCTAGCTGCTAACTATCGTCTCCCCGATCCTATTTGATAACCAGGATTGTCTCTAGACGTTGCCAAGCATTCAACACTAGACACCACAGGAGATGTTCATTCTCTCCCACTTGTATTGCTGACCAAGGGAGGGAACCAGCAGCATCACTCTCAGATTGCCAGGGGTTATCCTACCCTTTTATTATCAGTGATGGGATCCTTCTTGAAGTCTGGCCAGTGAGTGACCCAATTCTAGAGTTTAATTAGACCCTTGCCATGCTGGCTTACTTCACCAAACCAAAATCTAAGCCTATAAATGCCTCAAGTTACAACATCAAAACCTGAGGACAGCTGATCATAGACCAACAGGCTTTAAGCTGTAGCCAATCAATTTCCTTTCTCCACCTCTGCACCTTTCTCTGTATATCTAAGTCTTTCCCCAGCTCCTGCTGGCTGAGTGCCCCAGCCACTTCCAGTTTGGTGCTATGTGATTTGAATGGATTTTTGCTTGAATAAGCCTTCCAATCTTTAAAATGTGCCTGGATTTGATACTGGATCCCCATTCTGAGCATCTGCCTCCTAAGACCACTTCCAGTAACACCTTAGTTATGGTCCCCCTAGGAGCGAATCCTGGGGCAAGGATTCAAGGGCAAGTTCACTGCCTCATTCCTTCACCGGCATCTCCTGGGGTCATCCTCTAGTCAATGGTCTATCCTCAGGCAAGTTAACCCTATGGAACCCGAGGTGGATGCCATTGGAGAACACTGGGGATCGACCCAGAGCACGTGACTCTGGATTGCTGTTGTTCAGTTGCTAAGTCATGTCTGATTCTTTGTGACCCAGTGGACTGCAGCATGCCAGGCTTCCCTGTCCTTCACTCTCCTGGAGTTGGCTCAGATTCGTGTCCACTGAGTCGGTGGTGCCATCTAATCATCCCACCCCTCGGCCATTCTCATCTCCTTTTGCCTTCAATCTTTTCCAAGCATCAATGTCTTCCCACCTAAGACACGAGGGAGGGAGATATTTTTGTACAGCTTTCTGTCAGCTCCTGGCTAGGGTGGCTCCTGGGAGGTGAAATTCTCAAGCACTTAGGTCTGCATGTGCACAGACAGAGCAGCCTCCTGTGGCCAGAAACAGCTGTGAGATGGAGAGGGGAAGATGCTGGCGGTTACCAGGGAAGAACTGCAGAGATGCCCGTAGCATATGCTACTGTGAACTACTGGGGTCCTGGCCACTACTGGAAGCCAGAGCTCTCTAAAAGTTTCTGGATCCCTCTGAGGAACCACGCAGAAGGTGCTGTGCAAGGCACAAAATAGGGGAGTATGATTCTACAATATTCTATTACCCTTGGCCAAATGGTAGCTGCCTTGCAATTCCACATCTGAGGCTGAGCCAGAATGGAAATGTGGACTCCCACAGGTATTTGTGTAGTGGCAACAGAAGCCCTGGGGCAGGAAGCAAGACAGATGTGGTGCAATTCATATGAGGTTGTCAGACTACACTCCTGTACTTGCTACAGCAATGCTGAAGCATAAATGGAGACTGGGAGAGTGAGAGATGGGGCAAAAATCCCTGAATCAACATGGATTGACCTAGAGACTATCCTACAGAATGCAGTAAGTCAGAAAAAAAATCAAATACATATTAATGCACATATGTGGAGTCTAGAAAAATGGTATAGATCTTATTTGCAAAACAGAGACAGATGTAAAGAACACACATGGAGACCAAGGAGGGGAAAAGAAGGGGGTGGGACGAACTGGGAGATTGGGATTGACATATACACAATGATACCTTTTACAGGTAACTGGTGAGAACTTACGATATAGCACAGGGATCTCCACTCAGTTCTCTGCGGTGACCTAAATGGGAAGGAAACCCTAAAAAGAGAGGATATGTGTATAACGTAACTGATGCACTTTGCTGCACAGCAGAAACTAGCACAGCATTGTCAAGCGACTGAGTGTGTGGCTCAGTCGTGTCTGATTTTTTGTGTCCCCATGGCCTGCAACCCGCCGGGCTCCTCTGTCCATAGCATTTCCCAGCCAAGAATACTGGAGCGGGTTGTCATTTTCTCCTCCAGGGGATCTTCCCGACGCAGGGACTGAATCCAGCGTCTCCTGCACTGGCAGGTGGATCTGTATCCTTACCACTGAGCCACCTGGGAAGTGCAAAATAAAAATTCATCCAAGTCTTTGAATTCTTTCTTCTACACTTTATGAAAGAAGTTCTGGCATCTTGACACTTGATAACAGCCAACACTGAACCCCTGTTTAAACCAACCTCTTTACTCCTAGCTGCTTAACACATGAGAGCTGAACCTTTATAATAAGCACTCTTGCTGGTAATTTTGAATCAATGCAATTCTTCCTGGTTTAACACACTTATGATCTATTTCCCCACATACACCTAGGTTTGGGCTAATGGAACCACCAAAAGTTGTGATTATAACTGTCTACATGCTTGCTTCCTGTTTTCAACGTGTCTCCTTGGTGTGTTTTGATCCAACTGCAGTTCCTGATCTGGAGGGAAAGAAGGTTGGTGGAGGTGGGCCTGAAGGGACACAGAGCCCTCTGCAAGGCAACTTCCTCAGGTGAAGTCATGGCTAGAGGACACTAGCCAAGATCAGGGAGGAGAGGCTACTTTACACTTTGGCAGAAACGAAGGTCAGAGGGACTTGGAAGTTCATGACTGATTTGAAAATAGAATCCTGAAAACTTGGAATGGGGATATTTCAATGAATCTGACTTTCATGAATTAAGAGCCCTTCTGTGGATAAGAAACTAAGTTTTATAATTCTTTTACCACTTGAAGTATCAAAATTTGGTTTGATGTTATAATACATTGACCCTATAGCTATAATAGGTAAGATATTCAGGGATTTTTTTTTTTTAAACAAGCTCCTCAATTCTGACAATGCCTTGCACTGAAAAATGTTGGCTTGAGCTTGTCATTTTTGTTCTGTGATCTCTCTAGTACCATCAGAAATAGGCAGACCACATCATTTTTGGTCAAATGCTGTATAATTCAGGGTCCAGGAAAACAGAAAAACCACTGTAGGTATTTTAACAGAAATGATCAGATTTAGAGAAAAATGGAGGGGCCAAATTTAGAGGGATCAACTCTTTCAGGTTCTCTGCTGCAGATTCAGAGCAGCTGCTACCTAGAGTTAGGATACTTATGAAACCACTGCTAACTTCACAGCTCCCCTGCAGTTTCTTGAAGGACATTGCTTAAGTCTGATTTTGGCAAGCACATGCATTAGAGGTGAAGAAATGGATTCTGTTTCAGTATCACTTTTTCAGGCTTATATGAGGATTTTTCACTAGCAGAATGTAAATAACATCTAGGATCCCAGATGTAAGGGTCTGGCAAATATAGTACCTGAACTTTAACTCCCACAGCACCAGGAAAAGCAGAATAAACTTTGGTTTATTCCAGAGTGTGTTCTTTCCCCCAAACAAACTTAAAACAATAGCCAACACACACACAAAACAAATATGTTCCTGAAATTGTTGACTCAGAGCCAGAATCATTGAGGTTCTGAAATGGTGAGGAGGAAAAAAAAAATCCAATTATGGCAAGAGGATTCGGTAAGAACAGTTTCTACTAAGAAATGGGTTTGGACATTGATTTGTTCATATATATGTAGATAATTGGGTTGAAATTAATGCTCAGCATCTCCAAAATTTTGAAAGTAATTGTTTGGAGAGATGCCTTCTCAACACAGTCAATTTTGACACTTAATTGAAGACACGAAATTTCCATTGCTAAATTTGTCAGATGCTTAGAATCTATTTATAATGAGATTGTGTCTTGGCCAAGTTGAATGCTTGATAAATTTTAGACTTTAACTATTTACTAAGAAAAAAAATTCATTGATTTATGGTTGATGTATCCTAAAGAAAAATAAAGTCTGAATTATTGAATATTAGGCATTCAATATCAAGTATATGATTTAACTTTTAATTTCCCTTTTAAGTAAAATGAATAAAGCAATCAAGATAGAATAACTGTGCTTAGAAATCACCAAGAGAGAAAGCTTTGGCCTTAGTATAAAACAAAAAAACAAATGAAAAATGTTTGTAAGCCTTTAAACTCATGTTTGAGGCAATTACCTTTTAGTGGAAAGGGAAGGGGAGATTGGCTAGTTCAGTTCTCCTTACTTTTTTGGAGCTCTGTAAAAAGTTATTAAATACCACATATCTAAACAAGTCAGAATTGTAATATTATACTGTATTTTTATCAACAAGTGCAAAATTTGAGTTTTCACAACTGTCAAATTTGACAGATGTTGCAAATTGCATTAGGGAAAATATTTTTTATAGCAAAGTGCTAATAGGCTTTAGCAAATTAATGGTGATTCATTTTTCACCTCTATGCTGCTGCTGCTGCTAAGTCGCTTCAGTCGTGTCGACTCTGTGTGACCCCATAGACAGCAGTCCACCAGGCTCCTCCGTCCCTGGGATTCTCCAGGCAAGAACACTGGGGTGGGTTGCCATTTCCTTCTCCAGTACATGAAAGTGAAAAGTGAAAGTGAATGTCCGACTCCTAACGACCCCATGGACTGCAGCCTACCAGGCTCCTCAATCCATGGGATTTTCCAGGCAAGAGTACTGGAGTGGGGTGCCATTGCCTTCACCTCTATAATACCTATGAAATTGTTAAAATTACAAGATTGAATTGTAGGTATATTCTATCATGCAAAAATTTAATTATGTACTTAAAGCTAAATTTAGATATTTGGAATAACCATGAAATAACTCCGTATATATGTTTCTGAAATTTTACAGATTACTTTGTTAATAGAAGTATCTAAAAACAATGTTAATATGTTATTTATGCACTGACATAATACTACAACAGCTATTGGATAATATAGTTTTTGTGGTCTTAGTATCATAGATGGTAAGTGGGCCTTGTTTAGTCGCTCTGTCTTGTCCAGCTTTTGTGACCTCATGGACCGCAGCCCATCAGACTCCTCTGTTCATTGATTTACCAGGCAAGAATACTGGAGTGGGTTGCCATTTCCTTCTCTAGGTAAATGGGACTAGTCCAGGTGAACTTCAGATACTTTTTTAGGTGGCAAGATTTACCATTTCTTCCTCTAAAATTTTCAATATTGATTTAAATTTCTTGATAGTCTTAATTTCTCCATCTCCCATCCTTCCCTCCCTCAGAGAATACTGAGAAATTGTAGTTTAATATCAGAATGTGGTGTGGAAAAGAACAGCATATTTGAAGTAATAAGGTATAAATGTTGTCTATAATATGAGATTATCTATAGATGATTGACCCAGACACTTCAGAGATACCAATTTTTTTAAATTAAAAAATATATATTATTTTTTGAAGGATAATGGCTTTACAATATTGCATTGGTTTCCGCCATATATCAACACGAATCAGCCATAGGTATACATATGTTCCCTCCCTTTGAACCTCCCTCCCCATCCCACCCTCTAGGTTGTCAACATCACTTTAAAAGTGGGAAAGCTGGTACTGAACCGGCCTAATGAGAGAAGCACTCTTACAATGGCTGAGGAACAAACTTCTCAAGGTTCATGCCTCCAAAAAAACATGNGGGCCTGGCGTGCTGTGATTCATGGAGTCCCAAAGAGTCAGACACAACTGGGTGACTGAACTGAACTGAACTGAGTCATTAAGTCATGTTCAACTCTCTTTCCACCCCATTGACTGTAGCCCTCCAGACTCCGCTGTCCATAGGATTTCCCAGGCAAAAATACTTGAGAGGGTTGCCATGTCCTTCTCCAGGAGATTTCAACCCAAGAATCAAACCCACATCTCCTGCCTGGCAGGCAGATTCTTTACCGCTGAACCACTAGGGAAGCCTATTGAGACCCTGAAGACACCCTGATCTTGTCAGCAACCCTACCTTTTTTAAACTTTGCAGAAGAAAGAAGGCAGGACTTTTACGGCCTTGATCCTTATCACATTCCCCTCTCTGACTCAGTGGTTTAGTCCTGTCTGACTCTGCAGCCACATGGACTGTAGCTGGCAGGCTTCTCTGTCCATGGAATCATCCAGGCAAGAATACTGGAGTGGGGTGCCATTTCGTACTCCAGGGGATCCTCCTGACCCAGGAATCGAACCTGTGTCTATCGCGTCTCCTGCACTGGCAGGCTGATTCTTTACTTTTCTGCCACCTGGGAAGCCTGAGTATATAACCTCTCCCTATTTACTAGGGGGTTGGTGGGCACAGATCTTGAGGTTCTCACCTACTGTGTTCCCCTTTTGCCTGGCAAAGAAATAAAGCCACTCTTTCCTCCGTAATTCTGTTCCTGTATTTCTGTTTGGCAGTGGTGCACAGAGAACCAAGATTTTGGCATTCAATTTCAAAGATATGTACCTCGCCAAATAAATGCCCTCTTCCCCCATCATTGTGCTCTTTCAGAATTTAGATGCCTACATTCTGAATATATAATTAATCCAGAACTGCCCAAATCCTGACATTCTGAGTAAGCAATCTTAAACCGCAAATGTATAAACTTGTTTCAGTATTCAAAGCCGCAAGAGATACATTTTAGAAGTACGTAGAAAGCAGAAATAATTTATAATATTCATTTTGGTCTGTTGTTTTCTACACTCATCTTAAGAGACAAGATTCATTAGGTTTCATGAATTTTTAAAAAGTTTGGACAAATAGTCCATGAATTAGGACATACGGTATCTTCAAGTACTAGATTCTCAAACTAGCTGCCAGGTCATTCTTTTTCATTTCATTCATTTTTTTTTTTTTTTAATCCTACTCTTTGGGGGTCATTAGCCCCAGAAACTGAAGGATTGTGGTCCTGTCTTGATGTTCATTCCTCTCATGTTTAATTGAGGGCTGGACATGAGAGCCCTTCTATATGATTCTATAATCATATGAGAATGTTACCCAGTTCAGGCTTGGTCTGCTCACCACACAACAGGCCAGTTAACCAAGAGACAAGTTGTTGAGCTTGGGCTTCCCTGGTGGCTCAGCTGGTAAAGAATCTGCCTGCAATGTGAGAGACCTGGGTTCGATCCCTGGTTGGGAAGATGCCTTGGAGAAGGGAATGGCTACCCACTCCAGTATTCTGGCCTGGAGAATTCCATGGACTGTATAGTCCTTGTGGTCGCAAAGGGTCAGACACATGACTGAGCAACTTTCGCAAAGTGTTGAGGCATGGAATACAATGACAGAGAAGATGGCAGACTGATGTCTCAAAATAACCATCTTGTCAGGGGTCTGGAAGCCAGATTCTTTTATAGGGCAGAGAGAGGGGGGAGTTGAGCAATTAAAGATATTATCTTGCAAATATCTCCTGGAATGGCCAACCTCAGGAAAGGTTGCCTTAACTTCTTTAAACTTCTTTAGGCAGAGGGACAGGATTCCCTGGGGCAGGTCATTATGTGTGATTATAATGACAAAAGCAATGAAAAACAAAGGTTAGAGTCAAAGAAACAGATCTCTCATGGAGTCAGAATTGACTCTCACCTGCAACAAGAACATCTCTCTCATCCCCTAAAACTATAGCATAGACCTTGGAAAGCTTCACTTTCCATAGAATCTATTATGTGTCCCCAAATGTGCCACTTCATGGCCCTTCATACACTGTATTCAGTGATCTCTTTCTCCAGTAGATCACAGCTGCCACAGGGCTGGTCATCATCTCTTCCCCGGCATGGCATAATCAACCCTTGTTGCATGAAAATAAAGACTGGCTCAGATTCTTGTTCTGTCTCATACACAGCTATTCAGTTAGTCTGTAGTCTAAAGCCCCCAAAAGATGTCCTTTTCATTATAAGGAACTGGAATGCAAAAGTAGGAAGTCAAGAAACACCTGGAGTAACAAGCAGATTTGGCCTTGGAGTACAGAATGAAGCAGGGCAAAGGCTAATAGAGTTTTGCCAAGAGAACGCACTGGTCATAGCAAACACCCTCTTCCAACAACACAAGAGAAGACCCTACACATGGACATCACCAGATGGCCAACACTGAAATCAGATTGTTTATATTCTTTGCAGCCAAAGATAGAGAAGCTCTATACAGTCAGCAAAAACAAGACCAGGAGCTGACTGTGGCTCAGATCATGAACTCTTCATTACCAAATTCAGACTTAAATTGAAGAAATTAGGGAAAACCACTAGACTATTCAGGTATGACCTAAATCAAATCCCTAACGATTATACAGTGGAAGTGAGAAATAGATTTAAGGGACTAGATCTGATAGACAGAGTGCCTGATGAACTATGGACGGAGGTTCATGACATTGTTCAGGAGACAGGATCAAGACCATCCCCAAGAAAAAGAAAAAAGCAAAATGGCTGTCTGGGGAGGCCTTACAAATAGCTGTGAAAAGAAGAGAGGCGAAAAGCAAAAGAGAAAAGGATAGATATACCCATTTGAATGCAGAGTTCCAAAGAATAGCAAGAAGAGATAAGAAAGCCTTCCTCAGTGATCAGTGGAAAGAAATAGAGGAGAAGAACAGAATGGGAAAGACTAGAGATCTCTTCAAGAAAATTAGAGATACCAAGAGAACATTTCATGCAAGGATGGGCTCGATAAAGGACAGAAATGGTCTGGACCTAACAGAAGCAGAAGATATTAAGAAGAGGTGGCAAGAATACACGGAAGAACTGTACAAAAAAGATCTTCATGACCCAGATAATCATGATGATGTGTTGACTAATCTAGAGCCAGACATCTTGGAATGTGAAGTCAAGTGGGCCTTAGAAAGCATCAC
>SJXQ01001281.1:101474-144535 GCA_006408695.1 Aepyceros melampus
GATGGGCTCGATAAAGGACAGAAATGGTCTGGACCTAACAGAAGCAGAAGATATTAAGAAGAGGTGGCAAGAATACACGGAAGAACTGTACAAAAAAGATCTTCATGACCCAGATAATCATGATGATGTGTTGACTAATCTAGAGCCAGACATCTTGGAATGTGAAGTCAAGTGGGCCTTAGAAAGCATCACGACAAACAAAGCTAGTGGAGGTGATGGAATTCCCGTTGAGCTGTTTCAAATCCTGAAAGATGATGCTGTGAAAGTGCTGCACTCAATTTGCCAGCAAATCTGGAAAACTCAGCAGTGGCCACAGGACTGGAAAAGGTCAGTTTTCATCCCAATTCCAAAGAAAGGCAATGCCAAAGAATGCTCAAACTACTGCACAATTGCACTCATCTCACATGCTAGTAAAGTAATGCTCAAAATTCTCCAAGCCAGGCTTCAACAATACGTGAACCGTGAACTCCCTGATATTCAAGCTGGTTTTAGAACTGGCTGAGATACCAGAGATCAAATTGCCAACATCTGCTGGATCATGGAAAAAGCAAGAGAGTTCCAGAAAAACTGTTTTATTGGCTATGCCAAAGCCTTTGACTGTGTGGATCATAATAAACTGTGGAAAATTCTGAAAGAGATGGGAATACCAAATCACCTGACCTGCCTCTTGAGACTCTGTATGCAGGTCAGGAAGCAACAGTTAGAACTGGACATGGAACAACAGACTGGTTCCAAATAGGAAAAGGAGTACGTCAAGGCTGTATATTTTTACCCTGCTTATTTAACTTCTATGCAGAGTAAAACATGAGAAATGCTGGGCTGGATGAAGCACAAGCTGGAATCAAAATTGATGGGAAAATTATTGATAACCTCAGATATGCAGATGATACCACCCTTATGGTAGAAAATGAAGAACTAAAGACCTCTTGATGATAGCAAAAGAGGACAGTGCAAAAGCTGGCCTAAAGCTCAACATTCAGAAAACTATGATCATAGTATCTGGTCCCATCACTTCATGGCAAATAGATGGGAAACCGTGTCAGATTTTATCTTTTGGGGGCTCCCAAATCACTGCAGATGGTGACTGCAACCATGAAATTAAAAGATGCTTACTCCTTGGAAGGAAAGTTGTGACCAAACTAGATAGCATTTTAAAAAGTGGAGACATTAATTTGCCAACAAAGGTCCGTCTAGTCAAGGCTATGGTTTTTCCAGTAGTCACGTATGGATGTGAGAGTTGGAATATAAAGAAAACTGAGCACTGAAGAATTGATGCTTTTGACCCATGGTGTTGGAGAAGACTCTTGAGAATCCCTTGGACTGCAAGGAGATCCAACCAGTCCATTCTAAAGGAGATCAATCCTGAGTGTTCACTGGAAGGACTGATGTTGAAGCTGAAACTCCTATACTTTGGCCACCTGATGTGAAGAACTGACTCATTTGAAAAGGTGGTGGAAAGATTGAGGGCGGGAGGAAAAGGGGATGACAGAGGATGAGATGGTTGGATGGCATCACCAACTCAATGGATGTGAGTTTGAGAAACTCCAGAAGTTGGTGATGGACAGGAAGCCTGGCGTGCTGCAGTCCGTGGGGTCATAAAGAGTCAGACACAACTGAGCAACTGAACTGAATGAAGAGTCAGTCATGTAGATAGTTAAAAATTAGCCAGTATCCTGGTCTCCCAAAACATAAGCCGACCTAAAGGTGTCACAATTGTTTGTATTTATAATGTTTCTCATCAGCTATAGGCTTGTGTGTAACACCTGGGGCTGCAGAGTGGTAATCATATGTGCTTTTAGCTCTTTGACAGATAGAAACACGCCCTGTTTGTTGTTGTTGATGGTGGTGACAGGTGCCCCAAATCAAGGTAGGAACTTAATCACAGCTGCTGTTGACAAAGTAGCAGGGCTGATGTTTAAACACTCAGGATTATATCTGGTCATTAATCTGAGAGTTAAGAGTGAATTAAAACAATTCATTCATTAGGGATTTTGTTTACCTATAATGGAATGTCTAATTAATAAGGCTGAAACAAGATAGCAGCCCATTTTTCTTTCAATCTAGGATTGGTACCAGCTGCTCAAGGAAGTCTTATAGTTGGTCATAGGATGGTTGCTAAAGTTCCAGTCATCAAATGTGCATTTTAAGTGTGAAAAAGGGAAAAGAACTCTCATAAAAAAAATAAACCTCTTTGATAGAGCCACTCAACAACTTTGTGGGCCAAGACTATATAGTTATGGCTACGCCTCTCTGAAGGAACACTAAGAACTACAGTTTTTTGGTTGGGTACTTGTCTTACAAACACAGGTGGATTTCTGTTAAAGGGAAAGAGAAGAGAAAGAATATTGTGTAGGCAACTAGCCTCACTCCTCTCCTCAGACATGCCCTTCTTTCTGTATGTGGAATAGAGTCTATTATCAAGAGAGAAGGCTCTGAAGCCTAATATAGTTGGCAAGATTAGAACCCTGGGTTTTCGGGGGCGTAGGGTCCCCTCCATCAGTTCTGGATACAACTCTTTGCAACTGAGTGGTGAAACATCTAACCTACAGTACTGGGGAGATATAAAATAGCTATAATAAAAATTTTGCTTTATAAAAGGAGGTATGGAAAACAGAGCAGTCACTGTTCTTAGCAGTGACAATGCCTTGTTCCAGTGGCAAGAGCCCCTGTTCCTTGCCCTCCATGACCCTTGCCTCTCTCTAGGAGTTATTCGTCATTCATTGTCTTCCAAGACCACTTCTGGGATGGGCATGGGGAGGACACCTTCTCCGGGGCTATACACATCAAGTCTACTTCTTACGGATGAGAATGGCTGCAAATCAGATTGGGGTCTTTTGACAATAGAGTTCCCTCCAAGCTTAGTAGGCTTTTCTGGCCAATTCCTGATGACTTGTTTCCTTTAGTTTCTAGTTTATGAGTTCTGCCCATGTCCCTACACTTAATGTCTGCTACATAATGTATGCTGCGGTCATTGCTGAAACAGTGACCTCCAGTAGGTGATCACACCCTTGGCAGCAGCCTTACAAGTACCTCTGTCTGGTGGGGTACCACCCACCCGTTTCTAATCAAGCAGACTGTCTGCCCCCTGCCAGGGTCCAAGTGCGGGCCTCTCAGGCAGCAGATTGCAGGCTGAATGTTGAGCATGCCTTCTTAACAGAGCGGTATTTCTTCCCATCTCACTTGCCAGCTGGGTTGAAGAACTCAGGACTTTGCTAGGACTGAAAAGGCACCACCAATATTTTAAATTTTTCCTACCAACTTCTTGAACACCACAGCTTTAGTCAACAAATCTGTGACTTTCCACTGCATAGCAGCTGCCAGATGGATGAAATACTTCATAGACGAGCAAGGGGCACCTTTTCAGCCCACAGTATCTAAGTCCTAGGCGTCGGCCTCCCTCCCTCCCTTGCTTATCTAGTTCCACATTTTAGGTTCTGTTACTTTAATTTTACTTCTTTATCTATCCCTCTATCTTTTGGCCACACCACCCAGCATGCAGGATCTTAGTTCCCTGACCAAGGATTGAACCCATGCTTCTTGCAGTGGAAACCCAGAGTCTTAACCACTGAACCACCAAGGAAGTCTCAGCTTCTGTTACTTTCAGTTTCCCCACTTTTAGGTACCACACTGTACATTCATTTGGAGTTTTATTCAGCTAATTTGTTGGATTTTGAAGAATCCAAATAATAGTGATTAAACAACATGTTGTTGTTGTTAAGTATCTAAGTCATATCCAACTCTTTGTGAGCCCATGGACTATAGCTTGCTAGGCTTCTCTGTCTGTGGGATTTCCCAGGCAAAAATACTGGGGTGGGTTACCATTTCCTTCTCCAACGGATCTTTCCAACCCAGGGATTGAACCCACGTATCCTGCATTGGCAGGCAGATTCTTTACCACTTAGCCACCAGGGAAGCCCTGTTTAAACAGCATAGGGGGTTATTTTTCCTTCCACGTCTGCTCTTAAGGAATGCCACAGTGAACCTCACCAGGATTTCCACTTTCATCTCATTGGCCAGAACACTGTTGTGGAGCTCTTTGTATCTCCTTCAAGAGAGGCTGGGTAGATGGATACATCACCACACCCAGGAACATACAGGAAGAAATAGAGAAGGGTCATCAGTAGATAGCCACAGCTTCTGACTTTACCTGCTTGTTGATCTTAGGAGGTCTGATGGTGGCAGGGCAGAGATCCCCAGGCAGGGTGCCTGGGTAAGTCCAGTGCAAGTGCAAAAGGGCGAGGTTGTCAGGAGCAGGCAGGGAGGTGCTGATGTAGAGAGGAGCAAGGCCCTGGCCCACAAGGCGGGGTTCTAGTCCTGGCTTTGTCACTTATTGTGAGAGCTCAAGCATTTAATTAGCCTCTCTGTTTCTGTTCTTTTTTCTGAGGCTTTAAAAACTGCGAACTAGCAATACCTCCCTGCAGTAATGTTGGGAAAATTAAATAACAGAATCAGTGGAAAGGGCTCATTTAGAACAGCGTCTGATACATGGTTATCCTCAGAAAATGTTAGTCAGTAGCCCGTGTTGGTAAAATGGATGCCCTTGTTTTGTAAGGTGGTTGTGGGAGAATAAACAAGACAGGGAGGAAGCAGCCAGCCCCGAGGACCCTTTTCCCCCCTCTCCTTGTAGCCAACAGTCCTTTCTCTCCCGGCTCTGACCTCAGGGTCTTTGCACTTGGGGTTCCCTCAGCAAAAACAGCCTTCCCACAGATATCCTCGCGCCTCCACCTCTCACTTCATTCAAGTCTCTTCCCCAGGGTCCTTTCCTAATCCCCTCCCATACCTGTTCCTCCAGGGCCTCTGACACTGCTGTAATTCTCTTCACAGAGCTAGTCACCATGTGACCTTACCCTATTCCATGGTTACCAATGCGCCTTCCTCAGAACACAAGCTTCTTGAGGCTCGGTGGGAATGTCGTCTGTTTTGTTCTGGGCTCAGCACATGATGGGCACTCACTGAACCTCTGTTGAATAAGCCAGTAGTCAATATTCAATCCACATTGGTTTCCTTTTAGATGTGAGCATTTTCTAAAAGTCAAAAGAGGAACCCAGTCTGGTAGGAAGAAAGACTAGATGAAAGTGGAGGAATTTAAACTTGGCAGAGGTCAGAACAGGAGAACATTTAGAAGCCAGGACAGTTGGAAGAGAATGTTGGTACTGGACAGCCCAGTGTGAATCATATTTTGAGGCAAGATCTGGATAAGCCAGGAGACCTCTTTACATCCTAGCCTAGGTTCAGGATTTAGCCTTGGGTTTCACATGACTCTGAGCCTGTGACTTTGGGCAGATGATTGGTTTCACTCAGTTCAGGGTTGTTGTTGTTGTTTTCATTGTTAGCCCCCTCCTCTCGCCCTGGAGAAAATTTTAATTTAATTTCAGTTCTAACACACACAATTAAATGCTACGAAATAAGTGTCAGGTGGGATTGAGGATCGCAGCAGAAAGAGGCATTAACCATAATAATCTCTAAATTTTGTGGATGATGTCACCCTGCTGAGAATACATGGCTCAGCTCAAAAGAGATCCAAGAACGGTGGTCGATTCTAACACCATATCAATAAATTAACTCAGGGACAGAAGCATTTATTTGGAATGTTAAGGCTGTCAGCTTCAAGTTACTCAAAATTAATTTAAATTATCACAGCTATTTGCTTGCGATGGGAAACTAATTGGAGAATTAAGCATGGTAGATAAAAGTGAACTGCACTGTTGCAGTGGCTCTCCAAGTCCACAGATTCTACTCCCTCTTAAAATGGGTCGATCTTCAAGATGAGCTTTTAGACCTTGACACACATCAGTCATATGATTGGCAGACTTCTGAGTCTTCTCTGTGTCAGCATTCTGTTCGCTGAGATGTTTGGTACTGGATTGTTTCATGGGATATTGTGAACATACCACATTTCTCCCAGTAGCGTTGTAAGAGCATGTGTCTTTGCATATGCCCTGAGTCATCTCAGACCATTGCATTGGATGGGAATCCCTCTATGCTCTTTATTTGTAGAAACACCCACTAAAGGAGTTAATCAAATGGGGAGCAGAAAGATTACTGGTAAGTTCCAAGTTTTAGGTACAGAATTGAAGGGTTATATAGTTCATGAATAACTCCAGTAAGATTAAGTCTCTTGACGGTGTCTGTACATTTGAAATCATTTTTCCTTTTCTGAAAACTCCACTGTCCAGAGAGTGGACTCCCAGCAGCCATGTTGATACCTTGTGACCACACCTCCTTGGCCATAACTGATGGATGGACTCCTGATGGACAAATGATCCAATCCAAGCCAATCAACTGTATTCACCACCAATGTACTAATTAACAACTTTTGAGTTACAAAGAGCAGGGAAAAAAAGGTTTTTTTCTCTCAAATTGTTAAAATGGTCAAATATATTACAAAGATCAACGTTGTTGTTCATTTGCTAAGTTGTGTCCAACTTTTGGCAACCCCATGGACTGCAGCACTTCCGGTTTCCTTGTCCTTCACTATCTCCCAGAGTTTGCTTAAACTCACCGTCCATTGAATGGATGATGCCATCCAACCATCTCATCCTCTGTCGCCCCTTCTCCTCCCGCCTTCAATCCTTCCGAGCATCAGGGTCCTTTCCAATGAGTCAGCTTTTCACATCAGGTGGCCAAAGTATTGGAGTTTCAGCTTCAATATCAGTCCTTCCAATGAACACCCAGGACTGATCTCTTTTAGGATGAACTGGTTTGATGTCCTTGCAGTCCAAGGGACTCTCAAGAGTCTTCTCCAGCAACACAGTTCGAAGGCATCAGTTCTTCAGCACTCAGCCTTTTTTATGGTCCAACTCTCACATCCATACATGACTACTGGAAAAACCATAGCTTTGACTATACAGACCTTTGTCAGCAAGGTGATGTCTCTGCTTTCTAATATGCTGTATAAATTTTGCTTTTCTTCCAAGGAGCAAGTGTCTTTTAATTTCATGGCAAGTTTTCATTTATTTATACATCTCCCACTAGACTATGAATGCCTATAGGGCAGGGAATTTACCTTTTGACAATATATTCCCAGTGCCAGGTTCAAGGTCTGTTTCTTAGTTATGTTCATATGTTAGATACATGTTGAAAAAAGTGGAAAAGAAGTGAAAGTGTTAATTGCTCAGTCATTTCCAACGCTTTGCGACCACATAGACTGTAGCCTGCCAGGCTCCTCTGTCAATGAGATTTCCCAGGCAAGAATACTGGAGAGGGTAGCCATTCTCTTCTCAAGGCTATCTTCCTGAGAAGATAGATTCCTTACTAATTGAGCCACAAAGGAAGCTGTAAATGCATGTTGCATAAATACAATCTGACATTGAGGGGGAAAATTCTCTATTGCTCTTAAGTTTGGGTCTCTTCAATGACTTATTTTCCAAATGAACATCTAACCCAATATGTTTAACTCTTGTTTTCACATGTATGGAACTATCTGAACTGTGACTAACACCTTGAATCTTTAAAATTTTAATTTTAAAGAATCTTTTAAAAAATATTTTAAATTACTGAGAGTCTACAAGGTGACAGACACTATGCTGGGGTGGGGGGGTGTATTGATGAACCAGACATTGTCATGGTACTTGAGAATCTCTGTGGAGTATGAGAAGCCTTAGAAACCATTTAACTCAACTTTCTCATTTTACAGATGAGGAAACAGAGACCCCTAAGAGTTGTTCAGCCTGATGGAAAATGTTTTGATTTATTCATAAGACTTTAATATGTCTGTGTGGAGTTACTGTTCAGTGAGAGGTGTTACTTATTTGGGCCAAAGAAATTGGTTTTTGCCCGTGTGTGGATTATCTTCTCTTTGATCTTGTCTTTCTTTTTAATAGGTGCATGATTATGTAGATGATATTTACTAAGCCTTTGATTTATAAGGAACCAGTTAATAGCTGGCACTCCAGTTCTCTGGAAACTCACAGCCTACTCTACTAGAAATTTCTTTACGGTTCCTGAGGAATAAGGTCATTTATTCTTGACATGGCTTCTGACACCTCTCCCATTTGTTATTATTCCTTGTTAAATCACTTCCTGAGAAGGCTTGAGAATGTTTTCCATCTTAGATGGCACAGTTTATATTGACTTCTCTAGCTGAAAGTGAAGTTCTAAGCAGAGACTGAAAGGGGTCATTTTTCTGTGTTTACAGAGGATGGAGGTGAAAATCTCTTTGGAGGAGAAGGAGAATTGGCCAGGGAGTTCAATTAACCTTCCAATGGGAGGGATGGATTGTGCGCTGAGCACTCTGCATGTTTGGGCAGGGGGAGGGGAAGGGAGAGGGGATATCGCTGCCAACCCTCGCACAGGAGCCTGCAGTAGCCACGTGCAGCCTGGGGAGTCTGTCACTGAGTGAGCCACATACCCAGGACAAACCAAGGAGCGGTCAGGGCTGCTCACCCAGAAACCTGGAGAAACATCTCTCTGCAGGAGACAGCTTTGGGGTTGGCCTCACATAGGTTGCTTTCAACAGTTTGCCAAAGAAAAAGAAGACAGGAGACTAAAAGCTGGAGGCTGTAGAGAGACACGATTCTGTCTGAATGTACATGATGAAGCCAGGACCCCAGCTAAGCCTAGGACTTGCAGTGGTTTGGGGGAGAGCTGCGTCTCCCTGTGGTGTTGACTGGCTCTTCCTCTTGGTTGTACTGTCGAGCAGAGCTCTGGAATGGAGAGAACTCCTGTGCATGCACTCGGGTCCATCAAGGCAAATGGACATAGATCTGAACTTTCTAGGAATGAGAGCTCTTCATTATGTCCAGCACCCCTCTGCAGTCTTCTAGGGAGTCTTGTCACACAACCTCCGGGGTGGATGTGAGTTTGATGGGACTTGTCCTGGCAAAAGTTATCTCATTTCCTTACTGATCAGGGACATGTCCTGGGGAAGGTCAGCATTTCAAAGTGTTCTTGTCTGAGGGAAGGGTGTGTGTGCGCATCCATGCACCTGCGTGTCTGTGTGTATCTGCGTGTGTGCATCTGTGCGTACATCTGTCTGTCTGTGTGCATCTGTCTCTGTGTGTCCCTCTGTGCACTCGTGTATCTCTGTGTCTGTGCATCTCTGAATGACAGTGTGTGTACACACCTATGTGTGCATCTGTGCATACATCTGTCTGTGTTACCTGTGTTTCTGTGTGCGCCTCCGTGTGCACTCGTGTATCTCTATGTGTCTATGCATCTCTGAATGACAGTGTGTGTACACACCTATGTGTGCATCTGTGTGTACATCTGTCTGTGTACCTGTGTTTCTGTGTGTCCCTCTGTATGCATTCGTGTATCTCTGTGTCTGTGCATTTCTGAATGACTGTGTACACACCTATGTGTGCATCTGTGTGTACATCTGTCTGTGTGTACCTGTGTTTCTTTGTGTGCCTGTGTGTGCACTCGTGTATCTCTGTGTGCATCTCTGAATGACAGTGTGTGTACACACCTATGTGTGCATCTGTGCGTACATCTATGTGTACCTGTGTTTCTGTGTGTGCCTCTGTGTGCATCTGTGTGTACATCTGTCTGTGTGTACCTGTGTTTCTGTGTGTCCCTCTGTGTGCATTTGTGTATCTCTGTGCATTTCTGAATGACAGTGTGTGTATACACCTATGTGTGCATCTGCGCATACATCTGTCTGTGTGTACCTGTGTTTCTGTGTGTGCCTCTGTGTATTTGTGTGTGTGTGTGTGTGCACCTCTGTATGAGTGTGTCTCTGTGTGTGCATCTCTACATGAGTGCGTTTGTGCAGATGTGCACAACCATGCATCTGTGTATCCGTGCACATCTGCACATCTCTGTGTGACAGTGTGTGCGTGTATTTCTGTATCAGTGTATGTGTGCATGTTCACACAGGGTGGAGGGAACACATCAATGGGATGGGGAGGGGCACTAGGTCCCTGACTCAAAAAGCAAGCACCCTTCTTCTGTAATGCTCTCCTGCCATGTGTTCGATCTGAGAAGGCTCACTGTTGTAATAGGAGTTTTTGTTTTTTCCCCTCCCAGGTGTGAACGAATCCAGGGGAGGTCACCCTGTCACTGCTGGAGGAGCACCTCATTTCCAGGTCCTCCGCACGAGCCCGACTGTGAAGTGAACCAAGCAGGGACTGGTCGGACACTTCCTTCCTTTCCTCATTGACGCTCCAGGCCCAGCGATGTTCCCCTGTTGCTCTGATTGTGAACCGTCCTCCTCTTGCCAAAGCAAACAGCCTGGACTGGAGGAGGAGTTCCTCAGGCTCGTCTGCCAGCCTGAACATGAACGCAGGCCGAGCAGACGACAGCCCGCGTTCCCGAGGGACGTGGGGCCCCGTGGGGCCTGGCCCTCAGGAGCAGGTCCTATCGTGATGCTAGCGCCTGGGAGTGAGCACCATGCCCATCACCCAGGACAATGCCGGGCTGCACCTGCCCCTCCTCTACCAGTGGCTGCAGAACAGCCTGCGGGAGGGCGGGGATGGCCCGGAGCAGCGCCTCTGCCAGGCGGCCATCCAGAAACTGCAAGAGTACATCAGGCTGAACTTTGCTGTGGATGAGAGTTCCATCCAGCCGGACCGCAGCCCCCCTGGGATGGAGATCTGCACAGTGTACCTCACCAAGGAGCTGGAGGACGCAGAGACTGTGGGCCTCAGTTTTGGGAACATCCCTGTGTTTGGGGACTATGGGGAAAAGCGCAGAGGGGGCAAGAAGAGGAAAACCCACCAGGGCCCTGTGCTGGATGTGGGCTGCATCTGGGTGACAGAGCTGAGGAAGAACAGCCCGGCTGGGAAGAGTGGGAAGGTGCGCCTGCGGGACGAGATCCTCTCCCTGAACGGGCAGCTGATGGTGGGAGTTGATGTCAGTGGGGCCAGGTGAGTTGGGGAGCACCAGCCGGCAGTGGGGGGCGGATGTGGGACCCTTGTGGCTCAATTATGTCTGATGCTGAGGGCTGCGAGTCCTCCCGTGGTGAGAAGCCAACAGCATTTATCCTATGAAGGGAAACCGCACACTCTTGAGATTTTGCGGTATTTATATGTTTGTTTTGCTTCATTCTCTCTTAGAAGACTCAGGCTCAGAGTTTTTCCTTTTTTCTCGAAACTTGGGGTAAGAAAGAAAAGAAATAACACATGATAAGAGGATGAGAAATATTACATTGAGTTAGACCCTCTTTTCTACTCAACCCAGCATCTTACTTCCAACCAGAATCCATAGATTGGGTCCTGGATATGTTTCCATCTGCCTGTCCCTATGACCTTTGCCACCAACTCACAATTCAGAAGGCTCTTGAGATGCTTAGAAATGTCTTTAGACCACCACCCTGCCATTTCCTCGTCCTGGGAAGCTCCCCTTGGATCTCATCTCAATGAACTTGTTTCTGTTTTCTACCCATGTGGCCACTTACCATGGCAGTAAGTTATGGTTGGACTGTTTTGTTGTTTCTTGAGTGAATTATGATCCCCAAGACCACCTTCAGCTTCTATGATTCACTAGGAGAACTGACAGAACTCAGAAAAGCTATTATACTCATGGTTATAGTTTTATTACAATGAAAGCAATCAGATTAAAATCAACAAAGGCGCATAGAATCCAGGAGAGACCAGGAGCAAGTTTCCAGTTGTCCTCTCCTGGTAGAGTTATACAGAAGTACTCAATTCTCCCAGCAACATTGTGTGACAACATATATGGGGGTTAGTTAGTCAGCTAGACACCCCAAGCCTGTGTAGCTGACCTTTGTTACTAAGTATCCAGTCCTTCCAGAAATCAAACTAATACCACATGGTCCGGGGCCAACCAGAGATCACAGCTGGAGGCCTCAGGTTTACAATGACACTCTTTGCTGCTGTTCAGTCGCTCAGTCATGTCCAACTCTTTGCGCAACCCCATGGAGTGCAGCTCACTAGGCTTCCCTGTCCTCCACTGTCTCCTAGAGTTTGCTCAGACTCGTGAAATAGGAAACAGGCCTGTAGGTGTTCTAAGATGCACCCAGGATTTTTTTTAGTCAAGTATGGTAAGACATGCAGACAGAGGAACAACTGTCACGAAGGAAGGAGTTTATACCCCAGGTGCCTAGAGGCAGGAGGCACAGCACTGTGTGCAGAGCCACAGAGGGATGCACCCGCCCTGGTCAGGAGGCTGAGGGTGGGAGGGGAGAACAGGGCCCAAGGCCTTTATTAGGGGTTTCCAGGGACAGGCTGGGTGAGACGCGGTAAGCACACTGAGGAACCTTAGAGAGGATGAGTGAGTGAGTGAAGTCACTCAGTTGTGTCCGACTCTTTGCGACCCCATGGACTGTAGCCTATCAGGCTCCTCCGTCCATGGGATTTTCCAGGCAAGAGTGCTGGAGTGGATTGCCATTTCCTTCGCCAAGGGATCTTCCCGACCCAGGAATCGAACCCTGGTCTCCCTCATTGCAGGCAGACGCTTTAACGATCGCTTTAGTAATTTCGGCCAGCTCTGAGCTATCGGGGTGGTCTCCAGTTGTCCAGTACCTGACCTCGGCTAATTTAGACAGGGAAATAGAGACTCGATATGTGGTAGTGGTGGTGGTGGTTTAGTTGCTAAGTTGCGTCTGACTCTTGTGACCACGTGGACTCTAGCCTGCCTGGCTCTTCTGTCCATGGGATTCTCTAGGCAAGAATACTGGAGTGGGTTGCCATTTCTTCTCCAGGCGTGATGTGTGAGAGTTGGTTAAAAGAGACAGTTGGGATCTGGGCTCTGGCCTGGTTGGTTAGTATTATTGATATCAAAGGCGTACTCCTCAAGAGAGTTGTTTGCTAGCTAGCTCTAGGAGTTAGCTGCCTCTGATGGATAGGAGGGGCAGTCTCTCCAGGATCAAGTCTCCAAATGCCAGAGCATCAAGAATAAAGGGAGTAAGGGAACAGCCAGTGTACTACAGGGCTCTGAATATTTTCCATGTCTAAGGGAGTAAATCCTCCAAACAAAACTCTTTCACTAGGCAACAGTCACGGCTTTGAAATTCCCTTCTCTAAGGGGCTGTTGTGTGTAGGCCAGGTGATAAAGGGCTAGGTAAAAGAAAGTCTACCCAGGAGGTCCTCAGGTGTAGGCGTGGAAGAAGGAAAGGCCAAAATCCTCTGCTTAGTCTTCAAGACATTATAAAAGGTAATCAGGCAATGAGACAAGGCTCCTGGAGTCCTGCTCTCCCAGTGCCCAGAACAACCAGCACATTCACAAGACTGGAGAGAAAAAGACTGGGTTGACTTTTCAGGATTGCCTCCTTAGTTCTCTGGCAATCGCTTTAGTAATTTCGGCCAGCTCTGAGCTATCGGGGTGGTCTCCAGTTGTCCAGTACCTGACCTCGGCTAATTTAGACAGGGAAATAGAGACTCGATATGTGGTAGTGGTGGTGGTGGTTTAGTTGCTAAGTTGCGTCTGACTCTTGTGACCACGTGGACTCTAGCCTGCCTGGCTCTTCTGTCCATGGGATTCTCTAGGCAAGAATACTGGAGTGGGTTGCCATTTCTTCTCCGGCGTGATGTGTGAGAGTTGGTTAAAAGAGACAGTTGGGATCTGGGCTCTGGCCTGGTTGGTTAGTATTATTGATATCAAAGGCGTACTCCTCAAGAGAGTTGTTTGCTAGCTAGCTCTAGGAGTTAGCTGCCTCTGATGGATAGGAGGGGCAGTCTCTCCAGGATCAAGTCTCCAAATGCCAGAGCATCAAGAATAAAGGGAGTAAGGGAACAGCCAGTGTACTACAGGGCTCTGAATATTTTCCATGTCTAAGGGAGTAAATCCTCCAAACAAAACTCTTTCACTAGGCAACAGTCACGGCTTTGAAATTCCCTTCTCTAAGGGGCTGTTGTGTGTAGGCCAGGTGATAAAGGGCTAGGTAAAAGAAAGTCTACCCAGGAGGTCCTCAGGTGTAGGCGTGGAAGAAGGAAAGGCCAAAATCCTCTGCTTAGTCTTCAAGACATTATAAAAGGTAATCAGGCAATGAGACAAGGCTCCTGGAGTCCTGCTCTCCCAGTGCCCAGAACAACCAGCACATTCACAAGACTGGAGAGAAAAAGACTGGGTTGACTTTTCAGGATTGCCTCCTTAGTTCTCTGGCATCAGTTCAGTTCAGTCACTCAGTCGTGTCCGACTCTTTGCGACCCCATGAATCACAGCATGCCAGGCCTCCCTGTCCATCACCAACTCCCAGAGTTCACTGAGACTCACGTCCATTGAGTCAGTGATGCCATCCAGCCATCTCATCCTCTGTCGTCCCCTTCTCCTCCTAGGGGAGAATGGACTGGTTGGATCTCCTTGCAGTCCAAGGGACTCTCAGGAGTCTTCTCCAACACCACAGTTCAAAAGCATCAATTCTGCGGTGCTCAGCTTTCTTCATAGTCCAACTCTCATATCCATACATGACCACAGGAAAAATCATAGCCTTGACTAGATGGACCTTTGTTGGCAAAGTAATGTCTCTGCTTTTGAATATGCTATCTAGGTTGGTCATAACTTTTCTTCCAAGGAGTACGCGTCTTTTAATTTCATGGCCACAGTACCATCTGCAGTGATTTTGGAGCCCAAAAGAATAAAGTCTGACACTGTTTCCCCATCTGTTTCCCCTGAAGTGATGGGACCAGATGCCATGATCTTCATTTTCTGAATGTTGAGCTTTAAGCCAACTTTTTCACTCTCCACTTTCACTTTCATCAAAAGGCTTTTTAGTTCCTCTTCACTTTCTGCCATAGGGTGGTGTCATCTGCATATCTGAGGTTATTGATATTTCTCCCGGCAATCTTGATTCCAGCTTATGTTTCTTCCAGTCCAGCGTTTCTCATGATGTACTCCGCATAGAAGTTAAATAAGCAGGGTGACAATATGCAGCCTTGACGTACTCCTTTTCCTATTTGGAACCAGTTTGTTGTTCCATGTCCAGTTCTAACTGTTGCTTCCTTACCTGCATGTATATAGGTTTCTCAAGAGGCAGGTCAGGTGGTCTGGTATTCCCATCTCTTTCAGAATTTTCCACGGTTTATTGTGAGCCACACAGTCAAAAGGTTTGACATAGTCAATAAAGCAGAAATAGATGTTTTTCTGGAACTCTCTTGCTTTTTTGATTGTCCAGCAAATGTTGGCAATTTGATCTCTGGCTCCCCTGCTTTTTCTAAAACCAGCTTGAACATCTGTAAGTTCACGGTTCACGTATTGCCGAAGCCTGGCTTGGAGAATTTTGAGCATTACTTTACTAGCGTGAATTATAACAAAAACCATTTATTGAGCAGTTATGGCTCTAGGGACCCTCTACCACCACTGTCACTTAATACCTACTACAACTCTATATAAGGGCTTCCCCGGTGGCTCAGATGGTAAAGAATCTGCCTGCAATGTGGGAGACCAGGGTTCGATCCCTGGGTTGGAGATCACTTGGAGAAGGAAATGGCAACCCACTCCAATGTTCTTGCCTGGAGAATCCCATGGACAGAGGAGCCTGGCGGGGTACAGTTCATAGGCTTGCAGAGAATCTGAAGTGGCTGAGCATGAACGGGAGCCCAGCTCTGTAAAGGACAGCTTTAGATGAGACCTTTACCACAGAGAGGGCATGCGGCTTACACAAGGTCACCTGAGAAAGAGGCAGAACTTGAGCCTAGCCGCCGCCGCAGCCTGAATGTGAGCCTAGCCGCCGCCACAGTCTGTGCTCTTGAGCCCTGTCCTATTCCACCTCAAATCTTGGGCCCTTGTCATGCCGTCTGGTGCTCAATTTCATGGATGGTTTACAGCTTCACAAAGTATCTCCTCGACATAATCATAGACAAAAGGGCAGTAAGTGACAAGAACAAACTCTAAGGCTTCCACTTACCCAAATAGACAAGGAAAACAGAAGCCACTCCCTGTTCTCTCCTACCATCTCTTATGTAAGGAACTCAATTTTCATATAAACTTCCTTTGGCAAACTTACATCTAGCCTGAACTTGAGGACTAGAAGCACTTTGAGATTAAGTGTCAGGGAGCTGAAAGTGTTTTGAATGTTCTCAAGACATCCTTTTTCACTGTTTGTAACTTAACTGTTTGCTTCAGCACCAGATTTCCTCACATACCTATGTAGGTTTTGTCCTAAAAAAGTGGTGAGTGGGAAATTGATTCTGCAAAAACCACAGTGTACCTCTCTCCCCGTCTGCAGACAGCCCCCTCAGTGACTGTATATTCACCATTACTGGTAAGCAACAGATTTCAGGTGTCAACACCCTAACTTCCCTATCCCCCCACCAACAGGACAAGTTGGAATATCACTTGGAATTATAATAAGAGGCACGCTTTTGGGGCAAGCCATTCTGCCCCTTCTCTTGAGTTTGATATTGAATTCAAAAATCCCTTAGATGATGTTATGGGTTGAATTATGTGTCATGCCCCTCCAGATTCACCTGTTGAAGTCCTGTCCTCCTCCCCACCCAGTACCTGAGAATGTGGCTTTATTTGGAAGTAGGGTTGCTGCAGATGTATTTAGTGAAGATGAGGCCCTATGGGAGTAGGGTCGGCCCCTGGTCTAGTATGACTAGCATCCTTATATAAAAGGCATATCTGGGGACACAGACATGCACACAAGAGAATGCCATGTGAAAGTTGGGGTCAGGCTGCCACAAGACAAGGATCTACCAGAAGTTAAGAAGTTCTGTAGGGTCTATGGGTCACAAAGAGCTTGACAGTACTTAGTTACTGAACAACAACAAGAGAGGGACCTGGAACAGATATTTCTCCTGTGCTCAGAGGGAGTGTAGCTCTGCTAACACCTTGATCTTGGCCTTTCAGTGCCGGAACTAAAAGAGAAATTTCTGTTGCTTCGGCTACTTGGTTTGTGGTACTTTTCTGAGACGGCTCTAGCAAACTGACACGCGTGATATTTCGACCCTGTCACCTACGGCTGGTCAGTTATTCAAACAATTTCCTCCCTGACAAGGTCACCCTGGAAACTTTAGAGCATTGTGGTTGTTTTTGGAAGAGGACACTCTGAAAATTGTGTGTGGGTTAAGTGTGGGAGGAGCAGGTGCAAAATGTAGAAGATGAGCTCATAGTTGGCTTATTTTAAAAATTAGCTTAGGGTCAGTTTGGAAAGATCATCCCTGCAGGAAGAGCAGAGAATTCACAGCCATGGGTCTGACACCCGTCTGCACCCCTAGAACCATTTTCAGAACTTAACCAGAGTGTGTCCCAAACTTATCCCCAAACAGCAGACCCCATTCTGCTCTCTCCCTTACTGACACTCCCAGGGTCTGCAGTTTGCTTCCAGGCTGCCGGAGTAGCTCTGAGAACCCCTCATTCTCTTGCATCGTGACAGCATCAGGGTGGAGTGAACTTCTTGAGAACTTTCTGAGTTGGGGAGGGGAACCAGTAATGGGTGCTGTCACATGCCTCGTCTTGCAGGCATGGCTGGTAAACACATGGAGGAAAGCTTTTGTTTGCAACTCTATCATACCTACTCTGGGGAAGATGAGGTTTTCTGGAATGTTCTATTTATATCTTTTTGGTGAAGGGAGAACTGGGAAGATTTTTTTACATTATTTCCTACAAGGAATACTTTGTAACCCCAGTCCCTCCCCGCCACCATCCCTCCCTCCCCTAGCTTTCTATAGTAAACCAGATCTGTTCCCTGAGGACAGATTGTTCCAAATTGGTAACAAGATGTGGAATTAATTAAAATACAACCCACACACCAAAACAAAAACAAGTAGCCTTTTCTGAAAAGTAAAAGGGCCCATGTTCCACTGAAAATGTATTTTTTCAAGGTATCAAACTCAACTGGACTGTTTGGTACATGAGAGAATATGAGCGGGTCAGAACAGTGCAGAGAACACATGGGCCTGGGCGAGGCGGATCTGGCTTCTAGACCCGCGTGCTGGCCGTGTGGGCGAATGACCTCAGCCACGCGAGGCTGATGCTGTCCCCAGCGGGGTTGTTTAGTGGGTGAGATAAGAAGATTTACTTGATGTCCTGAATAGGCCTCTGGCACATGTCGATGTTCAGTCAAAGGTAGCTTTTCACATTCTTCCTGGTTGGCCTCAGGTGACCTGAACCCAGGGCACAGCCTGAACTAAGAAAAGGCCTCTGAGTTTGAAGGGCAGCATCCGTGTGCGTGCTTAGTTGCTCGGTCATGTCTGACTCTGTGCAACGGTCCCATGGACTGTAGCCCCCCAGGCTCCTCTGTCCATAGGGATTCTCCAGGCAAGAATACTGGAGTGGGTTGCCATGCCCTCCTCCAGGGGATCTTCCCAACCCAGGGATCGAACCCAGGTCTCCGGCATTGCAGATGGATTCTTTGCCCTCTGAGTCATCAAGGAAACCCTTAAAGGTCAGAGAAGAGCATAAAACTCTAGGAGTTTGCTCATCAGGAAAAGAGAGTAATCTTCAACCCAGAAATCAGGGTACACTGAGTGACCTGTAATGGTGTGGGTATCAGCCTGTAGGAAACGATGCCGGTGCCTGCAGGAAAGGGTCCTGGAGCCCCTCAGGGCCAAACCGCACCTTTGAGTTACTGGGGTGTGAGATACATACATGGTCCACGGAGAAGGGCCAGGGTACTGGGCTGGCAGGAGGACCCTGGGAGCTTAGGGCCATTGGCCAACTGAGACAGGAGAATTACTCCTGGGCTGACTGCTGGATGTCAGCCCTGGCCAGAGGTAACCCTCAGCTCAGTACCACTGCCTTTAAATTGTGTGTAAAATTAAATTTAGGGTTGTTACAAGCTCAGACTCTGGTTACCCATGGCAACCCTGAGTTCTCTTTAGGTTATAGCAGATTTTAAGCAGAGTGTCAGGAGGCTGCTAGAAGGTGTTACTTGGAGAAATGACTGCAGGTAGTGATGTAGGAGACTGCAGGAAGGAAGAATTGCCAATTATAGCTTTATAATGTAGTCTCTGGGGCCATTACACACCAGGGTCCTCCTGTCTACCTGAATATGCCCATAGGCACCCAGTACTCTATTGAAGACTGTATATATAGTAAGAGGTAGTCATCCTGATGACCTAGAACATTCAGGAAAGGTTAAATTATATTCAGTTTGCCATTTAAGGAGCCAGAGAAGCGTGTAATACACTTCTGAGAGATTTCCATTACGGAAGGTTAAAAGGAAAACAAGTTTCAGCATTTAAAATTCAATTATCTGGAAACTTCATCAAGTGGAACAGCCCATTCCCCAAGGATGCAGCATCAATGGAGCATTTCAAGGGCCTTACATTCGTGCCCACTTCATTCTTTTCTGCCTGCTTGCCCCATGTGCTGTTTCATTTCATGTCATGCTTTCTGGAAGGAAGCCTAGATTTCATCCAAGTCCTATTTTCTCATTGTACCGAGCAGGAAACTAAGGTTCTGGGAGGAGGTTTCCTGGGGTCAAGAGCAAGGACCAGAATTCAGGGCCTCTGACTCAAATTCTAGAACTTTTTCTTCAACACTATAGTAACCAATGAAATTAGATTTCTTTTTTTTTTTTTTTGCACTTTACTGTTGGTTGTAAGATACAAATTGAAAATCACATTTTCCTGCATATTTCTACATCCATTCTCTAAACGGATGGTAGTTACATCTAGAACCTTCCTTCTCAACAAGAGTTTAACTCTTAGCAGCTTCATCAGTGTATAAGTGATGGCCACTGGACTGGGCTTTCCCTCAGGTCTTCCACCGCTTTCTGGGCAAGGCTGTGGGCCATCCTCTGCCATCGCCTGCCACCTTGTGGTTGAAATCAAGCGCGCCACTAAGGAGCTTTGCTGCTGCTGCTGCTGCTGCTGCTAAGTCGCTTCAGTCGTGTCCGACTCTGTGCGACCCCATAGGTGGAAGCCCACCAGGCTCCCCTGTCCCTGGGATTCTCCAGGCAAGAACACTGGAGTGGGTTAAGGAGCTTTAGTCAAGCTTATTATTAGGCTGTGCGGGTTTCTCAGCTGCACTGTTAGGATGTTTCCAGCCTTCAGAGCTCTCTTCTAGAATGGGAACATCTGAGCCATCCCTAAGCAGAAGGTGACTCAAGCACCATTCCCCCTCCTCTGGGTGCCTGGTCTCCTCATGCTGCCCCCAAGAGGTGCCCCATCCTGGCTCCCCCCAGGGCAACCCCTCCCCACTACACTCAGAGCCCCCGTCCCCTACAAGTAGACAAGTAGCTGATCTGATAAACCCACTCGTGCTTAGCTCTTGGTGACAGATGGTGGGGGGAAGTTGTCCGTCCCCAGCCCAACTCAAGTCTCCTGGAATCAGAAAGCCTCAGGGGAGGGTGAGTAGCGGGCAAAGCCAATGGGGTGGATTCCTTCAGAAGCCTAGCATCTTTGTGCACCCTCAATCACAGCCTGTAGCTAACTCCAGGGCCACTTACAAAGCATATTTTCAAGGTTTGTTTGTTCTTTTTTTTTTTAAATTGGAGGATAATTGCTTTACAATGTTGTAGTGATCTCTGCCACACTACAATGTGAATAAATATATATATAATATACATATAAATATATTTATATTTTATATATTTATGTATAATTTTATATTTTATATGTAATATATTTATATGGTTATATAAATATATATTAAATAATATGTATTTATATAATTATACTGATTTATATCTATCAATCATTATATATATATGTCTCTCCCCTCCCTGAGTCTGTTCTTGTGAGGGGAGAGATTACATTAAAAGAGCCACTTTCTATGATTTAAAGAGGTGCAGAGCTCCATTCAGAGATGCTCTTTAACTTCAGCCTAGTAACCTGCTTCTCCCGGTAGCCCCATCAGAGCTGCTACTGAGGGACTGATTTCAACTGTGGGAGATGGAAAACTCAAGTATTCTACTTGAGACACTCGCTTTGAAACTCCTAGCTGTACTTTTGAGAATCATTGTAACTGTAAAACAGAAAGAGAAAGAAAAGCTGGGAGCATCTCAGTGTGAACATAGTGCTACCAGCCTGACTTCATATCCTTCTCTCTCTGAACACTCGGGCCATTTTCAAGAATTTTGACTCCTACTTCATTTTAGGTCCAGATAGTAAATGAGTGATACATATTTTTATTCTCTCATCTTGAGCACCAGATGCCCTGAAGAGGTTTTCTTTTTCTAAAGGTGACTATCCAAGCTTCAGCACCTGTTTCAGCCCTTGTCTGTCTTTGGTCTTCTGGAATAGAGACAGATGACCACATGGCCTGGCTTAGATGTCCCTAATTAACCTGTTTGCCAAGCCCAGAGGTTCAAAGACTTGAATCTCTGTGTTTTGGGGTCCACCTAGTGGTTGCTGCCTGCTTGTAGGGGACACTAAAATCTGATATTATCAGGACACATATGCGTGTGTATGTGCAGTGTATGTTTTTTGCAATTTATGATAAAACATGGGGCTCCCCTGATAGCTTGGCTGGCAAAGAATCCACCTGCAATGCAGGAGACCCTGGCTCAATTCCTGGGTTGGAAAGATACCCTGGAGAAGGGATAGGACTCCAGTTTTCTTGGGCTTCCTGGCTGGCTCAGACAGTAAAGAATCGGCTGCAATGCAGGAGATCTGGGTTCAATCCCTGCATCAGGAAGATCCCCTGGAGGAGGGCATGGCAACTCACTCCAGTATTCTTGCCTGGAGAAGGCCCAAGGACAGAGGAGCCTGGTGAGCTACTGTCCATGAGGTCACAAAGAGTCAGACACGACCAAGTGACTAAGCCCACAGCACAAAACATGGGTTTTCAAAAGCTACATATATAGATGTTTCATGAGATTCTTCTTTGTCTTTCTCCAAAGATTTTGAGAGTTTGAGTTGTTATGCTGTTTAAAATAAATGATGTGGAGATGTCACTGTTAGTGGCATTTGGATGACGGGGCTTTCTGATGTTGAAATGGACAGAGCAACACCCAAAGGTGTGAGTATCTGAGTCTTTTGTACCTCTGGGTCACAGACAGCTGAGGGCAGGGGTGTCAGTGATAGTCTAATTAGCTGGCTTATCTCACCAGAAGAAGAATGATTCTATCATTTATAACATCTCTTGGGCTTAAATTTAGCCTTTCCGGGTCTGGGGGATGGCAGAGGGAGATGGTAGGCTAGGCTCTTTCCCAAACTGAAGTGTGTGTTTGCTATGCCCTTAAGCTGGACTTGAAGGCTAGTCCATTTAAATAGGGCTGGGATTTATTATGAAACTTTTGACCTCTGGGGACACAGATATACTTTCACAAATGTCCCTGAAAGAGGTCTGAACTATTATCAGGGGAAGAGGAAGTAGGTGTCTTTAAAAACTCAAGCTCCATTAAGTACAGGCCTCTGTCACACTGTATGGCAAGTCTGGAGGGTTTTCCCTGCCTCAAGGGGTTTATTTATTCCACATGTGCATTGCTGGGAGGCTCTTGTCTGACCCAGCGGAATAGGCAGAGAGGGCATCAGTGATAGTCACTGGAAATGGTTCTTGCTCTAGAAAGTTCGTCATCCAGGTGGGATGAGAAGATCCATGGGGGAAGGGAAAAAGTTATTAACCTCTCAGGACATATTTTTATCTTAAAAAAATTAGGAATTGAGCTTGGCTAATATTTTAGATATGAGTTGACATTGGCATCCTTAATCTGTATGTCACACTTAGGAGGGTCCCATGTTCTGTGTGTTATGTGACGTATCCTGAGGGAAGAGATCGTGACCCACAAAGGCCTGCTCATTGACTAATTCACTTTTAACTCATTTCAAGGATCTGTAGCTTATGTAGGCTCACTCAGAGAAGTAGGCTTATGAATTAAAGTACGTATTTTTTGGATTTAAATTAACTTTACCAAATGAACAGATAAACTAAAATTCTTGAGGGGCTAAAAATTAAGATTAAAAATAATCAATGCAGGTGCAAGCAAACCATAAGAAAATGGCTGAGTTGACCCTTGCTTTACTGCTGATATGTGCTCAACCACATTATAAGTTAAACCAATGACAGTTTATTCAGATTGACAAGAAATCAGACAAAAAAATTAAAAGTCAAAGCTTTCGAAAGACTATGTGAAATACAAATTTCCAGCCTCTGGTATGAAAGAAAAACTTCACCATAAGCATAGATTGTGCCTTGAGATAATCCCTAATGATGGTATAAGGCCATGATAATTAGCAAGATATCTAAAATCTAAATATCAACCACATGCATACAAATAATGTTAAATGTTTTAGCAATGTTAAAAACAATGCAGTGCTAAATCTAGTCCAGAATTTTACTAAACTGAATATTTTAAGAGCCTCTTTGAAATTTCTTTTTACTTAATTGCTTACGGCAAAAAGTCACATGCCATGAGGAGAACACTCATTCTTACTGATGCAATTTTAAAAAGAGCTAAAATAATATATGGAAAACAATATAGCTATACCATAAAATGCCCAATTTTGTCAGCAAATTCTGCTGGAAGGTGCTCGGAAACCTTGCTGAAGTTTTAAAGAAACAGTTTGCCTTGTGGCAGTTTGCTGTGCGGCTGGAAATAAAGCATTGCTGATTCTCACATGTTCCAAATAAGGGTATTTGCTTGGTTCTGCTTCCGTAATGTGATAGGACACCTACTTATTCGTGAGTCACTAAAGAAAAGAGGTACCAGAAAAGATATATTTTCAAAAGGCAATGACTTCTCTAGTTAAAATAATGCTTTATGGAGAAATTATATAAGGTAACAGCTGCTTTGATTCAAATTTTAAATTCAGGGTAAGGTTATAAAAATAGGCCAGAACATGAAAATGATTCACTGCATTGGTCCTAGGAAAGTTGAGACAGCAAAGAAGCTAAAGTCAGAAGTGCCAAAAAGCTAAAGAATGTCATCAGTTTGGTTAATTTTGTAAAAAGAAGACTTTTAGAAGTAGTGGAATTTTTATTCTTCTGTGCTAAGATGGGGAATGACCGTGGAAATGTTTTACTCTGTAGAGGTCTGATGTTTATCTTGAGGCAAAGCATTTAGAATAATCCAGCTTTTAAGATGGCTGTGCAGTATTTTTCTTCTACAAAAAAGACAGTTGTTTCAAATTTGCCCACTTTATCTATGAACAAGTAGTTTTCAGTGGTCTGCTTCGTGGAGGCTATTTCTGCAAGCACACACACACATAATCTGTCTTTCCAAGGTAAAGATGATATTGAAAGAATGAATAAGGAAGCATTTGGAAGCAACCCAAATGTCCATTGACAGATGAATGGATAGAGAAGAAGGTGTGGTACATATATACAATGGAATATTACTCAGCCATAAAAAGGAATGAAATTAGGTCATTTGTAGTGATATGGATGGACCTAGAGTCTGTCATAGTGAGTGAAGTAAGAGAAAAGCAAATATAGTATATTAACACATATGTATGTGTACATATACTAGAAAGATAGTACAAATGAACCTGTTTGCAGGGCAGGAGTAGAGAGAGACATAGACATGGAGAACTGGCATGGGGATACAGAGGGGAAGGGGAGTATGAGATGAATTGGGAGAGTAGGATTGACATATATATGCTGCTGCTGCTGCTGCTAAGTCGCTGCAGTCGTGTCCGACACTGTGCGACCCCAAAGACAGCAGCCCACCAGGCTCCCCTGTTCCTGGGATTCTCCAGGCAAGAACACTGCAGGGGGTCATATATACACTACCATGTGTGAAATAGATAGCTAGTGGGAAGCTACTGTATAGCAGACGGAGCTCAGCTCAGTTCTGTCTTGACCTGGGCAGGGGGGCGGGATGAGGAGTGGGGTCGGAGGGAGGTTCAAGAGGGAGGTTATATATGTATACTTACAACTGATTCACTTCCTTGTACAGCAGAAACTAATACAACATTGTAAAGCAATTATACTCCATTAAAAATAAAACAAAGCACTAACTACTACTTGAAAGAAATTCATGCTATAGAAAGAGCATTTTCAAAATGGATTTTTGGAAATGTTTCCATGCTTATTACTTTTTTTGCCAAAATGTTATATATGCCAACAAAAAGTTTCATAGGCACATATTTGAAATCTTGAGAACAAAATTTTCTATTTTTTAAATCTTCCATAGAGTTTTATAAAACTTATGTTAAAAATTATTTAAAAAAACAGTACCTCCCAATAACTTGGCAAAGAAAATCCCAAGTTGAAAATTAACACAAAATTTTAACTAAAACCTTTGCAAAAGTGGATAGGGCTGCAAAATGAAAACTACTTTTTATTACGTGCTACCGCTAATGTGCTGTTTCCATTTGGGTCTCCCTGTCCTTGAGAGGTAGCTTCAGCTATGGCAGACTTTAAAACCAACATCCATTTATTTTGAACTTAAAGTCGTACTTGTGAATTATCACATTCCAAAATGTTAAGCCAAATTTTTGAAGCCCTTGGAGTATATTTAACTATATAGCTTTAACTCAAAGTAATATTCACTGTGTATAATTTATTTTAGTAAAGGTGGAAAAGATTTTAAAGTATTAAGCACTTCATATTAAGTGTATATCTTAAAATTTTAGCTTTTACATATATGTTTTATATTGTGTATATGTACTAGTATGTGTACATGTTTAATAAACAAACATAAGTATATGTATATATTGGGTTGGCCGAAAAGTGTGTTTGGGTTTTCCATACTTTTTGACCAACCCTATGTATGTATGGGCTTCTCAAGTGGCTCAGAGATAAAGAATCTGCCTGCCAACTTGGGAAACATGGGTTCGATCCCTGGGGTTGGGAAGATCCCCTGGAAAAGGAAATGGCAACCCACTCCAGTATGGACAGAGGATACTGGCGGGCTATAGTCCATACAGTTCATGGGGTTGCAAAGAGTCAGACATGACAGTGTTGGGCACACACACATGCCTGCACACACACACACAGGGTACATGCTTGTATCTTTTCTTATTTTTCTGAGCATAAGAAGTCAACAATTCTAGAGTAGGCATCTCACAATATAAAGGTCAGCCCTAGCCACTACAGAAACGTCTCATTTGAGATGTGTGGGATCTAAATGTTTCCCATCAGTCCAGTGCCCAGCCGTCCTCCTTGACTGGCTCTCCAGAGAGCTGGCTTCCTTGGGCTCTGCAGGCATGAACCTGAACCTTTCCGGTCCCTCCACACTTGCTGTCCTGGTGGCCCCTGAGTTCCGACCATGGCGTCCTGCGCAGCCGCCCCGCCAAGCACAGATACCCTGGCCCTGCTGCTCTGCCCTCCTCTTGCTAACTGCTTGCTCCCTGGACCATCTTGCAGGCTCTCCTTGTCTGATTATTTTTCCTTCTGTTCATTCCAGAGCAGCATATTTATAAAGCTATCAGTTAATGTTTCAGGCTCCCAGTCCCTCTCCCCACACTAGTCACTGTTTATTTCAGTGGCAACACTAAAATAACATTGAAGTGGCATTTCAAAGAAAAGAATGACTTGCAATTCTACTACTACAATTCTCAACTGATTTAATTTTCTGTGTTAATATTTAATCTGTGACCATGTGAATGTAGCCCTCCACCCTAACTCAACAGATTTGTCTATTTCTATCTCATCTATGTTCATCAGCAATATATATTTTTCAGACTACCTTCTTTTACCATTGGTGAGTCATGCTTGTACATGGCAAAACATTCAAGTAGAATAGGACAGTGGCTGAGATTTCTCCCCAGTTCAGACCCCTCTCTCTAGTTTCTAGCTATACCCCAGGACCCCACTCTGTTACCAGTTTAGGAGTATCTTCCCAAGACTTCTCTAAACATATCCAAGTTCTCTGTGTTATTTCTGTTTTTCACAAACAGGGGCACACTATCCCTGCTATTCTGCATCTTAATTTTTTTTTTAATTTGAAAACCTATCTTAGAGATAGAAAGAACATAGTTTCTTTCTCCTTTTTAACAGCTGTATAATGTTCTACCAAAGCGTTCTAATATGGTTGTTTAATTGGTCACCAATTAATGGGCATTTTCATTGTACAGTCTTTGCTGTGTCAACAATTCTGCAGTAAATCTTATGTTCACAAGTCTCTGTGTACTGTGCATGTACAGTTAAGTGAAGGATGAATTCCTAGATGTGGAATCCTCAATGAAATTCCATTAAAATTTTTTAATCATTGCAAATTGTTTTGCCCAAGATGTTACACTAAATTGTATCCCCCCTGACAGTATGTACAAGTGTAGTTTTTCCCAGTTTCACCAATGCCATAGAAATAATATTTTCAGACTCAACACACCTAAATTAATAGTCTTGGTAAGCATAGTCATTAGCGATAATTTAGGTAAGCATGCTCTTTCTGTCATTCCCATTTTTTCAATATTTATGTGTAACACTGTATTTAAAATGCTTGTGACCAGGACTTTTCCTTTTGAATCCTCCTCCCAGGACAGATTCCCTGAAATGAAGGTACAATGTCAAAGGACATTCTGGCAAATTGCTTTTCACAAATAGCTTTTCCAAATTATACTCTCACCAAAAATGTATGAGTCCAGTGAGTGTATCAGGATCATTCAGGATTGGGTATTGTGATTTAAATTATATTTAATAGAAATTAATGAAGCTAATTAAATCATTTTTATTGTTTTATTGTATTATTTTAATTTGCATTTATTTATTTGACCAGATAATTTGGCTGTTTCCCCTTAGTTTTTTTTTTTTTTCCTATTTTATTTTACCTGTTTTGTAAATCATTTAGTCATGTCTTTTGTCTACTATCTGTTGGAGTCCTAATCTTCAGCACTGGAACATGCATTTGGATATAAAGACCTTAATCTTCTTAATCCTTTTGCAGTTACAATTCCCCTTAATCTTTTAATAAATCTTTTAGTTGTTATTACTATATAGAAATTTTAACTGTTTCTATGGATGAGTTTGAGCTTTTTTCTCCTGTAATTGTCTTTTCACTTCTTTAATCTTAGGATGTTGCTGCCTTCTCAAAGACCTGAAACTCTCTTCTATCAATTTCACAACTGGATTTTAAATTTATCTTGAGAATTTAAAATTTAATTTAGCTGACATTTGTTTTGATGTATAGTGGAAATTTTATGTCTCTCTTCTAAATTGCTGTGTAATTATCCAAACATCATTTAGTAGGAATTAATTTTCTTAAGTTGTGAGGCTTGATTTATTGTGATAGACACACATACACACATTCTATTTCTGATCTATTTTTGTTCTCACCGGTAGGTCTATTTTTATGCTTATCACATAGTATTTTGATCATGTTGTAACGTCTAGTACTACTGGCTTCCTCCTCCATCTCAGTGCTGAAGCTTTTCCTAATATTGTTTGAAGTTGTTACCCATTAATTTCCCCAAATTTTCTTGAGTCATGGTGTTGAGTTTCTAAGGCCATCTCAGAATACTGTCTTTTCTAGTATGGCCCATCCTTCAAGGCCCAGGCCAATCCCCCTCCCACCTCCTTCTCCCCCTCCTGGGAACAGTTCTGACCTGCACACACAAAATCTATTTTCCTGGTGGTAATAGGCAGATTCTAAGATGGCACCCAGGATTCCACACACTCCCACCTTGTACACATCCTCACATCCCCCAGGACTGTGAACTGGATGAATTTTACTCCCATTATAAGGTATGTCATAAAGAGTCGACCTTAAGAGGGGGAGATTATTTGGGTGGGCCTGACCGAATCATACAAGCCCTTGAAAAGCAGAGTGTTCTTTGGCCGGTGGCAGAAGGGGCAGCCAGGGAGACATGCTCCAGCTGACCTGGAGGAAAGCAGATATCCATGGTGTGAACTGGCCGTGAAAGAGTGCAACCTCTAGGACCTGAGAGCAGTCGTGATTGACGACTAGGAGGACAGTGGGGACCTCTGTCCTAAAAGTGCAAAGAACTAGACTCTGCCAACAACCGATGAGCTCAGAAGAAGTCCCTGAGCCCCAGATGAGATTGTCGGCAGCGCCAGCTAGAACCTAGGTCAGTCTCATGAAACAGCAAGAAAAGAGCACCGCCGTGCGGTGCTGTACCTTGACCTGCAGGACTGCAAGCTTAGCCATGGGGCTAGCTCCAGAGCCTCTACATCTGTGGGGCATTTGTTACACAGCAATGAAAACTAATACAGTGGCAACACACAATTTAGTACTTAATCATTCCTAGGTCATTTACTAATTTCACATGTATAAAATGCTGACACTCCTAATCAGATGAAATTCTCTCTCTAAGCCTCAGTTCCCTCGTGTTTAAAATGGAAATAAAACGCATCAAATAAATTACTGAACGGAGAAGGCAATGGCACCCCACTCCAGTACTCTTGCCTGGAAAATCCTATGGACGGAGGAGCCTGGAAGGCTGCAGTCCATGGGGTTGCTGAGGGTCGGACACGACTGAGCGACTTCACTTTCACTTTTCACTTTCATGCATTGGAGAAGGAAATGGCAACCCACTCCAGTGTTCTTGCCTGGAGAATCCCAGGGACGGGGGAGCCTGGTAGGCTGCCGTCTATGGGGTCGCACAGCGTCGGACACGACTAAAGTGACTTAGCAGCAAATTACTGAAAGACATACAACCATTGTTACCAGCAGTTACTTCTGAAGGTGGGAGATGATAACACGATCACATTTCACAAGAAGGTCGTGCAATTAAATGTTACTGTTGTTAAGTCACTAAGTTGTGTCTAACCCTTTGTGACCGCATGGACTGCAGCACACCAGGCTTCCATGTCCTTCACCATCTCCCAGAGCTTGCTCAAACTCATGTCCATTGAGTCAGTGATGCCATCCAACCATCCCATCCTCTGTCACCCCCTTCTCCTCCTCCTCTCAGTCTTTCCCAGCATCAGGGTCTTTTCCAATGAGTTGGCTCTTCACATCAGGTAGCCAAAGTACTGAAGCTCAAATGAGATTTAATTATTTAATTGGAGATTAAATGAGATGATGCTTACAAAGTTCCTTGTAGGGTACATGGTTCATGGTAAACTATAAATATTAGCTCATTGTTACAAGAAAAGTAGCCTCTTTAAAGTGCCTCTCAGAATTCTGTATATTCTATATGTCTAATTCTGTTTTCTACCAAGTGACCCTGGTTCTGTCTACACACACACACACACACACACACACAGACCCCTACTTCCAGTAGCAACTGACCATCCGCCTCTAGACTGGTCATTAGTTTGGTCTCCTGGGAATTTGGAGTCGAGCCAATGAGAGACTAGGCTGCTTCACTCTTTGAGATGAGCTGAAAGGTCAAAAGGAGTCAGGACCAGAATCCTGTCCAAGGAAAGCCAGCGCCACATGTCTGAAGTCACAGCAAGGCAGACATCAAGAGGAAGTTGGTCCCTTTAGAGCCACATGGAGTGGACATGCAGAAATGGGCAGGGCTGAGAGTGTCCCCAGGGAGAGAGGGATGCGACAGGAGCTTCTCGGGTCTTGGGGACTTGCGGTTCCCATGCACTAGTTCCCACAGCGCCTAACCGGACTTGTTTGCACTCGATTTCCTTGTCCTCACAAAATTGAGTTGCTCTTTGGTCTTTCCAGACTTTCAGCTGTCAGCAGAGTTGAATCCCAGTGGCCTCTGGAGGGCACTATTCCATTGTTTATTTCATAGCACATCCTACACTGAGAGTGTCTGGGAGAGGGCATTGGAAATAATAGTGACCATTTCCTGAGGACCTCCCATGTGTAAATCTTAAGCAGTCACAAGTCTTCCCAGCATTATAGAATATCCTCTAGTATTTCTACAGATCTGTTATTATCCTGTATCAAGCAAAATGAAAGCTTTTTTATTTTAATGAGGTAACAGCTTCTGATAGGAACTAATTCAGATTCAGTTGGCTCTCCTCTATGTACCTGGATATAGTTTGCATTTTTATGGCCATGTATTAAATATCTCTTTTTAATAAAAAAAAAAAACCAAACATGATACCATCATAAAATGGGGGGGGGAGGAGTAACTGGTTGACATGTGTATAAATTGCCTGTGTACCTTTTCTCTAAAGGTAAGATAGTCCCTATTTCATATCTTTGACTATGCACCCCACGCCAACCCAGATAACTCGAGATAACTGTGTTGGTTTCAGCCAGGCTGATGGCTGCTGGGAGCAAGAGCCGTGGTGAAGAGGAGTTCATTTTTTTTCTCCACCTTGTTCAGGCCCTTCTGAGAGAGATGAAAACAAGTACTGGTCCATCTCCATTTTTTAATAATGTATTTGAAAAAACCTGCTTGGTCATTAGATGTTAACAGTGTCAATGAAAATATTTATTAAATGTTACATATGAGCCATATGCATTACACATACTCTTCTCACTTAATTCTTACAACAACGCAACAGTGTATTATCATCTGCATTTACAGATGAGGAAATTTAGGCTAAGAAAGATTGAGCAAACATCCCTGCTAAGGAACAAAGCCTGGAACCGAGCCCAGGTTTACCTGCCTCCAATACCTGAGATTTTTTTGGCTGGGATGCTCTTCCAATCACTGCCCTTCCCCCAGATAGTATCTCTATCTCCAAAGAGAGCACCTCCATCTTAAATAAACAGCATATCCATTTCCCAATAAGGAGTGTACCTGGCATCCTGGCCAGGTCACCTCAAATTCCTTATTCATTATATCACTGTCTACCATACCTCTATACTATGGAAGGAAGAATCAGAAAGGAAGAATTAAAAGTTGAGAAATCTGGTTCTAAACAGTTTCTTAATCTCTCCACTGTTTTATTCATAGAAGGAAATTTATTGACCACCTACTATATTTTAACCCTGGTTGTATGTATTGAGGAAATATTGGTGTACGAGACATCCTTGCATGCGTGCTAAGTTGCTTTAGTTGTGTTGACTCTCTGCAACCCTATGGAATGTAGCCTGCTAGGCTCCTCTGTCCATGGATCCTCCAGACAAGAATACTGGAGTCGGTTGCCATGCCCTTCTCCAGAGGATCTTCCCAATCCAGGGTTTGAACCCACATTTCTTACATTTCCTGCACTGGCAGGCAGGTTGTTTACCATTAGTGGTGCCTGGGAAGCCCCATACAATCCATGTCCCTAATTTTATGGGAACTCGCATCCATGCTTTAGAAAACTGCTTTACCCCTGGTGTAGGATAATATGATTATAATGATATTAAGAAATTATTAAAGTAAACTTTATTGCTTTACAATAGTTTTATTAAAGTACAATTTACATTAAAGTAAAATTTATCCTTTTCAAGTGTATAATTGAGCGGTTTTATATGTTCACAGAGTTGAATATCACCAATATCTACTTTTAAGACATTTTTATCCTTCCAAAAAGAAGCTCCATACCTGTTACCAGTTATTCCCCATTTCTCCCTTCTCCTAGCCCCTGGTGACACTATTCTACATTTTGTTTCTATGGATTTGCCTTTTCTGGATATTTCAGTATGTGGTCTTTTGTGCCTGGCTTCTCTCACTTGGCATAATATTTTTAACGTTCATCTATGCAATCACATGTTTCAGCGCTTCATTCCTTTATATTGCCAAATAGTGTTCCATGGCATGAATGTACCTCATCTGTTTGACCATCAGTTGATGGACACTTGGATCATTTCCACTTTAGACTATTACAAATAATGCTACCACAAACATTGGTATACAAGTTTTTGTCTGAACATTTGTTTTCAGTACTTTTGGGTGTGTGCCTAGAAATTGAATTGATGGGCATATGGAAGCTATATGTGTAACTTTTTGAAGAACTGCCATGCTGTGTTTCAAAAGGGTATACCATTTTACTTTCCCACCAGCAGTGCATATAGGTTCTAATTGCTCCACATTCTCATCAACACTTGCTATTGTCTACCTTTATTGTTACAGCCATGCTAATGGGTGTGAAGTGGTATTTCACTGTGATTTTGATTTGCGTTCCCTGATGACTTAATGATGTTGAGCACCTTTTCATGTGCTTTTGGCCATTTGTGTATCTTTGAGGAAATGTCTGTTGAAATCGTTTGCTCATTTTTCAAATTGGATCAGTTACCTTTATTTGTTGTTGTTAAAGTGTAAGAGTTCTTTATATATTCTAGATATAAATCTTTTATCGTCAAATATATGATTTGCAAATATTTTCTCAGGAAGCTACAGATGTTAAATAATTGTCACTGATTCTTTCAACAAATGACCTAGGGGTAGGGCTAAGTTGACTTCTTGGGGAGTCAGCTCTGAATCAAATCAAAGTTAAGTTCTGGAAATGGAGCTTTTCAGAGAGCTATCAGACTGTTCAATTCTGACAGTTCTCTGGGGACAGAGCTTTGGCAAACCTCCAAACTTGCCCTGACCCAGGGCTACCAGGCTGTTTGTTTGCACAGCTACCATAATTGTGAGGCTGTTGGTTTTCAAGGTTTGGGGGGCTGGGGAGAAAGAGATGGAAAAGTGTAAGTTAAAATGTCACAAAGCTCACTGTGGTTTCTGAGATCCAGCCATTTTTTCTTGAATAAGTGCTTTCTTAGACTGCTTCAGTGGTTAGATAGCATCACCAACTCAATGGACATGAATTTGAGCAAACTCCAGGAGATAGTGAAGGACAGAGAAGCCAGGTGTGCTGCAGTCCATGGGGTCACAAAGAGTCAGCCACAACTTGGTAGCTGAACAACAACAGACTGCTTCAACCCTTTAATTTCCAGAGTTCTGAAAAAGTTGCTTTTGATTATTTTTTCCAGTGGTCGTCTTGTTTTTATGGGAAAATGTATTTCTGGAGGTCCTTATTCTATCATTCCAGAAATGCTTTCTCCAAAAAATTTTAATAATATACATAAAGAGAAAGGTCCAAATCCTAAGTGTTCAGCTGGTAAATTTTTATATTAGTCATCACCCAAATCAAGCAACAGAACTTTACCAGTACTATAGAGCCCTCTCACACCCTTAACCAGTTACTAAAACCTCCCCACCCCCTTAGCCAAAGTAAAATGGTATTAATCACCATAGGATAACTTTCCTCTCCAGTACCATAATGGTTTTTTCCAACTGTTTGACTCTGATTGTTCATTCCCCAACCACTCCCTTAACACATTTCATCTAATGGCATCCTTATTTTACTTATTAAACTTGATTTTTCAATTTTTAAAAATTAGTCTACTTAGGACACCCACTTATCTCTGTCAAGTTCTTCCTGCCTCCCAAAATTCTTCTATCTCACAACCATCCTCCCCTTGGAGTGTTGGTTGTAATTCTCCTCTATCCCTTTTCCCAAGACTTTATAGACACACTTGATCACCCACATAAATATAGAAAGCTGGAATCACTTCAGATAAAGTTAGATGGGTTTTCCTGGGAATTTTGCACAATGTTTAAACTTTCTGATTTGTAAAGTAGAGGAGCAGTTTCTCAGAGGCTTTTGGGAAATTTATCCTTCCATGCAGACTTTTTTTTTTTTTTTTTGCTTTTCCTGACCAATTTATGAGGTGGTGGGGACCCAGCTCCCTTTAGGTGTTTTTCCTGATCATGGATCATTAGCCAGCAGAAAATGAGAGGTTCTGATGAAGGATAAAACAAGATGCAATAAATCACAGTGATTTGATGGTTAAGAGTAATTGCTTGGGAAGGGAAAAGGGGTCAAGGTGGTTGAACTTGATACAAAGAATAACCAAGGCTGGGAAAACTTGTAAACTGAGTGAAAAAGTTGGACAAAGATAAAGGACTTGCGATAACTAATAAAAATGATTAAAATACAATTCTGTCTTTATAAGGAATTTTTCACAATAGCAGAAGACAAGAGTGCTTTAGAGAACAAAGGCCAAAATTTCCAGAGTCCAAACTCATATATACTTATATATTGTTTCATATCTTCTCTTTAACTCTTTACTGTGAGTTGTGAGTAAAATAAAAAATTCAAAGCAGTATGATGGTTCGTTAAAAAGTATAAACGTAATTAGCACGTAAACTGGCAAACTCTGTTTCTAGGTATATACCCAAAGAATTGAAAGGAGGGTTTGACAGATATTTGCACATCAGTGTTTGTCACAGCGTTATTTATAACAGCCAAAAGGTGGAAACAGCTCACGTACTGACAGATGAATGGATAAACAAAGTGTGGTGAGTACAGGTGACCCTTAAACAGTGCAGAAGTTAGGGGTGCCAACCCTCTGAGCAGTAGGAAATCTGTATGCTGTTCTCCTGTATCCACAGTTCTTCACCCCATGGATTCAGCCAACCAGGATCACTCCACTAGCACCGGAGTGCATGTGGACTAAGTGGCATCAGTCATGTCTGACTCTTTGTGACCCTATGGACTGTAGCCTGTCCATTGAATTTTCCAGGCAAGAATACTGGAATGGGTTGCCATTCCCTTCTCTAGGGGATCTTCCCGACCCAGGGATCAAACCTGTGCCTCTTCCATCTCCTGCACTGGCATTGGCAGGCAGGTTCTTTACCACTAGCGCTACCTGGGAAGCCCCAGTACTGGAGTACTTACTATAGAAAAACACCCATGTGTACGCGGACCCTCGCAGTTCAAACCTGTGTCATTCAAGTGTCAACTGACTTGGTTTCCTCCCAGAACTCAAAGGTCAAGACCCTTGTTGACAATAACTTGAAAGTGACCCCTAGAAACAAAGGTGGACAGAGAAATGTGGATTCGTTCCAATTTCCTCGGCCCTCTAGAGTCTCCTGTGAAGACTGTAGCGACAGGGCTTGCTTTCTTTTCTCCTGCAGGGTGTCATTGCAGTGTGTGCTAAGACAATCTGATGAACACCTCAACTTAGACCTTGAGGGTAGCACCAAACTAGAATGTTGTTGTTGCTTCACCAACATCACCTGAGAAGCTTAACAAATCTCCAAATGGATGGCAGCCAGGAAGAGCTGATGCAGAAGTGGGCAGAAGGGCCATGAGGCTGGACTGCACACAGCCTCCCTTGGTGGGGGCTCTGGCTATGGCAGGGATGCACGAGGCATCCCCTGAGCCTGTCAGTGGGTACCTGATGCCAGCTGAGCACCACAGGGCAGGGGAAGCCAGGTTAGCTGGCTGGCTGCAACCTTACCCAGAGAGGAGGGCTGCCCCAAGGAGGAGAGGTTTTTGGCATGTCTACCTCTCCTGCCTCTGATGCAGAATTTGATGCCATGTTGGACATTTATAGGACATTTTTCTGGATGATAAATTCCTTTTAATATGAAGTAACTTCAGGAACAAAAAGCACCAGAAGCTAAGCCAGATTTTGATGCTAGGAGGAGGAAACACCTGAAAAAACTCCTTCTATCTGTTGACTCCTCTTCTGGGGTCTCCAGGTCTGGAGAAGAATGTGACCAGTTAGAGCAGGGGTCCCCAACCTCTGAAATCTAATGCCTGATGATCTGAGGGGGAGCTCATGTTATTAATAATAATAAAAATAAAGTGCACAATAAATGTAATCCATTTTAATCATCCTAAAACCATCATCCGCTGCAACCCTGCCCCATCTGTGGAAAAACTATCTTCCATGAAATTGGTCCCTGGTGCCAAAAAGGTTGGGGACCACTAAGTTCGAGCAACTGTATCCCCTCCTCTGTTGCTAGTTACTGGTTGCCAAGTCTGAAGATGTGGAATAGGACATGCTTATATTCTCTGTTTTTAAATAATACACTTCTTGAGTCAAAGCTTGAGCTTAAAAGGGGCTCCTGGAGTCTAACAAGGCTGATTTCATGACAACAAGACATCAAAGATGAAGTAACAGAACAATTTCTTGAATTTATGGACATCCTTTAAAAATTTTTCAACTCTGCAATTGAAGGCAGAGAAATGACTGCAAGCTGTGACTTGGTGACATCTGCATGGCTGCTCCTCAGAACATTTTGCTCATTCCTGATTTTTTTTTTCTTTTTGACATTTCAAGCCTAAAAACTGATGGGTGACCTCAGCTTGTGGAGAAAAATAATAGTTCAGTGACTGGGAAATAGATCTTTATGAGATTGATTTCATTCTGTTACTAGTTGTCTTAAGTAAGCAGCAATTTAAAAAAAAAAAAAAAAAACACCTCAGCTCTCCAGGAATCTTTGCTCTTCAGAGCTATCTGTTGGTATTTCATAACTCTGATAGCCCAGTCAGGTCTCAGTTGCTTTTGAGACAAAGTACACTCTCCGTGTTATGGTTTAGAGCAAGACAATTCAAAGTTTCTATGCTGGAGTCTGTCCAGTGTACACAGGCCAGGGGAAGCACATAGGAAGGTGGGCACTGCTGTTGGGCATCACCGGTGCAGTTGTTACAGCATGAGACCACTGCAAGTTCTTTTTCTTCTCTGTGCTGCTCTATTTAATGTTTTTAAAAGTTTATCTTTTAGCCCAAGGACCTTGCCTTACTGACAAAGGGGTGAAGTTCATCTAGGGAACTTACAGATAGCTCATCTTCTCCTTCATTGATTTCTAAATCTGATATTTAGTGTTTCATCAACAGCATTGAAAAAAAAAAACCAGAGCTTCATGGTTTGGGTTGGGTAGGCATCTCTGATTAGCTCAACACCTAAGACATAATGAAAGCTCAGTATATGTTTGTTGAATAAGATAAATATTGCTTTTTAAAATGAAAGTCTCAGGTTTGTGTAACCTGAATCAGTCCCGTTATTTGTGGCAGTAGCATCAGTGATTGAGAATGTAGTCTTAAACCCCAGGGGACCCAGATTTGGAATTTCCATAATTGTCCACCTGAAAATAGATGGAAGCATTATATGTTATGTGCTTTTTAAATTTGCTGTGCATGCAAAAAGGCGTACTATATTGGTATTCCCAATTTACCAATCTGACTTACATGTTTTGGAATAGATTGAAATGTATCCTTACAAAAAATAGCATCCTGGTGGTGCTTGTGGAAGCTTGTTTCAGTCTCTTCTCCATAAACAAATAGTAATGTTTTTATAAAAACAAAACAAACATGATTTTTGCAAATTTGCACAACTCAATCTAAAATCCTCCTTGCTCTCTCCCACCATGATAGTGCTCTAATGACAAAAGTAGAAGAATGGGCAAAGGATTTTCTGATCACCTCTAGGAATTCCATTTAGAAAAAGATGTCCAGTCTATCCAGGATTATTAAAATAAATTATGTAAACTAATTCACTTTTGAAAGAAGAGAAAAGGTATATTTTAGTTAATTCCCCCAAATAAAAATCTATATAATAAATATTGTAATAACGATCTCTAATAGAGTTTTCAGACAGAATTCACATCCCTGGACCCTCCCCTCAAAATCCATTCTCACCATGTCTTTGTTGTGCATTCTTGATGCCGCATTGGTCTGAAACACTCGTTTTGAAGATGGAGCATAAGCCCACTAGATGAAATATCTCCCTCCAGGTCACATGATCACATGACCTGGGGACCTCCTCGCCCCCCAGGATCTCTCACCCAGGCCTGGGCCCCAGCTCCAGAGGACTGGCAGACCCGCTCTCTCATATCTCCTGCACTATTGCCAACAGCAGGAAAACAGGAAAAGGTCATGATGTTTGAGTTCCTCCAATTTGCTTTTAATTCCTTTCCTCCCCCACTGAGGTCATCCTTGAGGACTAGCTCTGTTTTCAGGGGGTACAGAGTCTTAATTTATCATTGTAACTCTCTGGAAGAAAATTTCAGAGTTCAGAGCAAACAGAAAGACGAATGTTTCTTTGGGGATCTTTCATCATTTTATCCTTAGTAATGACCGGAGAAGAAAAGGGGTTTGCTCATAAGTTACAAATCGTCATGCAAAGAGAAAATGTAGTAAAGCAAAACAGATTTAAGAACTCGTTGATGGTGTTCTAGAGTAAATAATTGAAAAATCTTTGGATTATTGTTATGCTCAGATCATAAAGAGATTTAAGATTTAGAACTCAGATCTTCTGCCCAAAAGCCAGGACTTAGGGAATCTGAGCTTTCAGGTGGCAAAAAGAAATGTAATTTTTATTTTCAAGAAGTTTGTTTTATTCTGAAGGCTTCTTTGACTGATAGCTCAGTTAGTAAAGAATCTGCCTGCAATGCAGGAAACCCCGGTTCGATTCCTAGGTTGGGAAGATCTGCTGGAGAAGGGATAGGCTACTTACTCCAATATTCTTGGGCTTCCCTGGTGGCTCAGCTGGTAAAGAATCCATCTGCAATGCGAGAGACCCGGGTTTGATCCCTGGATTGCGAAGATCCCCTGGAGAAAGGAAAGACCACCCACTCCAGTATTCTGGCCTGGAGAATTCATGGACTATATGGTCCATAGGGTCGCAGAGTCAGACACGACTGAGCAACTTTCACTTTCTTTACACTTTTCTTTGACTGAAAAAAAAAAAAAAAATCTTGTTAGTTTAATTACAATAGTCCTGAAAATGCCGTGCCTATTCAGAGCTTTCCTCCCCCAATATGTGTACAAGGTGTAGTCATTTCCATTATATTTTTGAAGCCTTGTTTTGATTTGCAAAGTTTATATTTGTTGTCAAAATGAAAAATATTTATTTTTAAAATTAATTGTTATTGGAGTACAGTTGCTTTATAACACTGTGTTAGTTTCTCCTGTACAGCAAAATGAATCAGCCACACATAGACTTGTATCCCATCCCTTTTGGACTTCCTTCCCATTCAGGTCACCACAGTGCATTAAGGAGAGTTCCCTGTGTACCTGTTTTATACAAAATGAAATATTTTAAATGATAAGAACAATGCATACACAGTTCATCAAGGCAAAAAGAAGAAAGTGACCACCTATAATCCTACTACCTGGAGGTATATACTGCTAATACTTGAGGTGTTTTCTTCTGAAAGCATGAGCACCCATGTACACATGCACGCACACACACACCCCTACAAAGAATGGTTTGGTTGGTTTGCTTGTGTCTATTTAAGAGCGTAAACTTAATGAATCCTGATCCTATCACTTATGAAATGCATAACAATGGGCAATTTCTTAACCCCACTAAACCAAGGTTTCCCTAACTACAAACTGAGGTAAAGAACAATTCCTGATGTCTAGGGTGATAGGAGAGTAAATGAGGATGTGACTGTGAAGGGCTTATGACAGTGTCTGACACCATGAGCAGTCAACAGATGGGAGCCATCATTAGCTTGTAACGTTCTCTTGTCACTTCAGAAAACAGGCACCACCATCAGCCTTTTGGTAGCTCTGAAAAACTACCAGTTCTCATCAATTACGTCTCTACCTTAGTGAAGATTTGCATAGATGTGAACACCAGTTAGATTCCTAAACCCACAGGTAGAGTCACTGTTAATAATAATGTCTGTGCTTACTGCAGCTCTGTGCCAGCACTCCACACATGTCAGCTCAGTGATTGCTCACAACACCTCTTCTCCATGACCATCATTATACCCAAACATAGATAAGAGAGTCAGGCTGGCAAAGAAGAGACAGGATCCAAACTCAGGTCCATTTTTCTTCCTGGGCTGCTCACTATGACACAGCCTCTGAAATCCCAGCACATCCTTCCAGAAGTACTGAAATGTCTGAAAGCAACTTCCTGGCCAGGGCTGAGCTGGTGCTAACACAGTAACACCTATCTGCTCATCGTGGAAGGCACCCTGGACCAGAAGTCAAGAAACCTGTGTCCCTTGAAATTCCTAAATCCTTCTCATCACTTTCTTTTCCTTTGGAGTTGAAGAGGGTATAATAATTATCTATCTTGCCTTTCTCATGAGGATGAAGTGATAGAGGAAACTGATCAGAATCCTAGTGATATGATGGAAATTGTAAATAGCAATGACATCATCTACCTCTCTGCAACCATGGCTCTCTTTGGTGATGATCTTCTGTTAATTCAAAATGTTTTTTCCCTTTGATGTATTAATAAATCTTTCTTGATCTCACTAATATCCTTCCTTCCTAACCAGCCCACCTGGGGACCATCCAGGTCTCATCATATTCTTTTAAGATCTATTTTTATTTTTTAATTGGCGTATAATTCCTATACAACGTTGTGTTAATTTCTGCTGTACAACAAAGTGAATCAGCTGTATGCACACATATATCCCCTCCCTCTTGAACCTCCCTCCCATCCCTCTAGATCAGCACAGAGCACAGAGCTGAGCTCCCTGTGCTATACAGCAGCTTCCCACTATCTATCTATTTTACACGTACTAGTGTATCACAAAAAAATCTACAATGATAAATGCTGGAGAGGGTGTGGAGAAAAGGGAATCCTCTTACACTGTTGATGGGAATGTATATTGGTACTGCCACTATGCAGAACAGTATGGAGAGTCCTTTTAAAAAACTAAAACTAGAACTATGACATGACCCACAATTCAGAAAGAAACATGTACCCCAGTGTTCTCATCAGATCTTGAATGCTACTCTGGTTCCCTCTCTGAGTTTATCCACAGTCTTTTGCAATCCCAGTTGCTCTCTGTGCAAATGGAAACTAATTGCAAAGTTATAGCTCCTCTTCATGTCCTTTCCCCTAGACATACATTTATGAATGGGTTAAACTCTCCACTCCTGGAGTAATGCTAAATGGGGCCCTTTTTGTGGCAGCATGAAATAAACATCATGGCTTTGTAAACAACACGATTAAGATGTCCCCTGGGACTCTGGGAGGAATCCAGTTTATTCATGTGTGAGAAAATTGTTTAGGGTTTGATCTGATACCTTGCTTTTCCCAACTAGGAACGTCTCTGGCTAATGGAGAGCAATGGCAGACCAGACCAGAACTAGGATTGGGGTCTTAGAGTTGCTTTGCTGGATGGATTTCCTAGAGTTAGAGAGCATGGGACAGTTAGGAAGAGGAATCTGATCCTTGAGGTCAATTTGTAAGACTTAGGGAACTACTTACTAGCCCTTCAGTGTTTCCTTAATGTGGCTCACTGACTTGTAAAGAGGAGATGTTTTGATTTGTCATCATAAGACAGAGCAAGTCAAGGTGAAGCCCTCGATTGAATGGTAATTGCTTGGGAACGGAAGAAGGGTCAAAATGGCTGAAGTTAATGAAGCAAAGAGTGATCATGGGAAGAGAATTATAAACTGAGCGAGGAGGGTTGGGCAGAGACAAGGGACTTCCAGTGAGCTATAAAGATGTTTGCAAACCTGTCCTTGTAAGAGATGTCCATGAGAGTGAGAAACAGAGAACATAAAGGATATTTTCAAGAGTTCTAAGTTTTAATAATGTATATGTGTTTTGTTTTCTGCATAAGTATTTGCCTGTTAAGAGTAGATACAATTTTTCTGAAAACTGAGTAGCAAGTACAAACTAAGTTGTCAAATTAAAATTAAAATTTTATTTATGGAATTAAAAATTCCATACAATATTTGGGAATAATTACTAAAGAAGTACGCATTTTTCACCTAAAATTCTAATTTTACTGGGTCTCCTGTGTTGTGTCTGGTGACATTAGCACAAACCTGTGGAAGGAAGGGTACCAGCCCCAAGTAGATGAAGAATCCAGGGAGAAGGAATATCTCTAGGATACTACCCATTTTGGTTCCACAAGAGCATCTGTGGGCTTCCCAGGTGGCACAGTGGTAAAGAACCCACCTGCCAATGCAAGAGACACAGGAGACTCAGGTTCAAAGCCTGGGTCAGGAATATCTCCCAGAGTAGGTAACGGCAACCCACTCTAGGATTCTTGCCTGGAAAATCCCATGGCCAAAGTAACCTGGTGGGCCATAGTCCATGGGGTTGTAAAGAGCTGAACACACCTGAGGGACTGAGTGCACACACAGAGGGTCTAAAGAAACCCTTCTGGGTAACACAGTGCTCACTGCTGGGAAGCCAACGGGCCAGGGTGAGGTATGGTCCAGGCCTGGAGGTGGGCAGTGGCTACAGTGGGTGTTCCGCTTCTGAGTTTGTCCTGGTCAAGCCTGAGTTCTTGCAAACAGGTCAAAATAGAAGACCCCTGTGGCCTGGAACAAGTCCAGGGAACTTTGGCTGATCCAGGGATCAGGGCAAGGAGAACACGGAGAAGGAGCTTGATGGTATAGGCAAGGGACGTAGACACAAGGACTTGCTGTTATGTCCTTGAAGGGAAAACATCAAATCGTATGCAGTTGACAGAAATATACATTAATGGGATTAAGGCTGGGTGGAATTCTCTACTGGGTTAGCCCAAAGTTCATGAATGCTTCTTGCAGAGGGTGGGACTGTTTTATTTTTATGCTTAAATAATGAGATGGATTTAGGAAATCATATAGAAGGGAGTAGCTGCTCCACAGAAGTGAGCTTACCCCTGGGAAACTTTCAAGATGGTAGGGGGTGCACTTTAAGCCCAGCTTGTGTGAAGTCTTGATGGAGTGGTGGGATGAGCTAGGCTGTAGTGAGAAAAGAGGGCAGCGTAAGATGTTCTGAAGGCTGTGAAGATGAAAAAATCAGTCTATGCTTGAAGAAGTAAAGTGAGTGTCAGCCTACACCTTGGAGTGACCAAATGTAAAAGAAGTACAGTAGTTGCTGAGGAGATTTGTGCAGG
>SJXQ01001281.1:144708-236557 GCA_006408695.1 Aepyceros melampus
CACATCTGGTGGGGGGGTGGGGGTCTGGTGATGAGGAATCCAGGGAAATCATTTTTGTGATTAAGGAATTCTGTCCTTCAACAAGTACCACCAACCCTTTACTGAGAGCTTTATCATCTGGGAGCACTAAGGCTCCAGAGATGAGTAAATTCCAGTTTCTGCACTCAAGGGACTGACAGTCTAGCAGCAGCAGAGAGCTGTAAACAGAGCCAGGCTGGAGATTTATCTGAGATACAGGGGAAGTGTGGGCCTACAGAGACTCCAGAGGCCAGGCGCCATCTTGTCTTGCCTGGACTCCTCACCCATCTCCATGCCTCCATTCCGCTGGCCTCCCTGGAGCCAGTGTGATCATTCTGACATGGAAATCCATTCATGCATTCCTCCGCTAAAAGCCTTTTAAGAATGAAGCCCAAGCTACTGCCTCACAAAGCCCAGTTTCTCCTCACTCTGCCTGCCCTGGACTTCTCTAGTGGTTCAGTGGAAAATAATCTGCCTGCCAATGCAGGAGACCTAGGTTCAATCACTGTGTTGGGAAGATCCCTTGGTGAAGGAAATGGCTACCCAACTCCAGTATTCTTGCCTGGAAAATTCCATGGACAGAGGAGCCTGGTGGGCTACAGTCCATGGGGTTGCAAAGAGTCCCACAGGACTGAGCTACTCACACTTTCACTTTCACTCTGCCTCCAGCCAGCGCTGCTTGCAGCCATGCTGAACTTTTGCGTCCTCAGAGCACAAGACCCCTGTCTGCGCTCTGGACTTTTGCACTCGGCACTTCCTCTTCTGGAGTCTTTTCTCCATTGTGCTAATGCCTGCTCATCCTCAGGGCTCAGCTTCCAGTCACGTCTTCTGGAAGCCTTCCCTGACCTTCCAGGTCTAACTAGTCCCTGATGGACTTAGCAGTTACTTCACACTTCACTGTAACTAACGCCTTTGCTTTTCTTTTTTAAAAAATTTTGGCTGCGCTGCGTCTTGATTGCAGTGTGCAGGCTTAGTTCCTCAATCAGGATTGAACCCGCGTGCCCTGCGTTGGAAGGCAGATTCTTAACCACTGGACCACCAGGAAGTTCCCACCTGTTGCTTTATTTGTCCTATGGCCATCTCTAAGTGCACTGGGCCCACGGCCAGGGCTGCTCATGTTTTCTCAGCACCTAGTGTGGCCCTTTGCTCAATAAGTCACATCCTAAAGTAGTTTGCTAAATTAGACTTTTTCAGGGTTTAGGAAGAGACTTGTCCAGATTATCTTAGGTGATTAGGGGTCTATCAAAAGGATCTCTGCCACGTGCAGGCAACTTGGAGATTCCTCAGCATTTCTAAGGGGAGATGAGTTATCAACAGATCCATCACAGTAGGTTTTCTTTTCTTTCTTTTTTTTTTTTTATTTATTTATTGGCCCGACCAGGTCTTTGTTGCTGCACTCAGGCTTTCTCTACTTGCAGTGAGTGGGGTCTACTCTTCACTGCAGCACGCAGGCTCCTCATTGCAGTGGCTTCTCTTAATGCGACCACAGGCCCGGGCACATGGGCTCAGTGGTTGTGGCACACGGGCTCATTGTTCCTAGGCATGTGGGATCTTCCCAGACCAGGGATCAAATCTGTGTCCCCTGCTTTGGAAGATTAGTGTTGGAAGATGAACTGGTTTTCTCCAAGAGACCAAGGTAGGGAAGTGTGTGTTGCCTGAGGCAATTGGCTGTTCAACATCATCAGAGTCTCTAGTTAAACATCAGTAGCCTCTGATGGTCAGGAAAGGCTGATCATCAGGGCCAGGTGGCAGGTTACCATGGGAGCAAGTCCTTGCCTCCTGCCGCAGGTAGTGCGGGTATTAGCAAGGAAGTGTGGAAGTAGTCCCACTGCCTGCTTGTATTAAGTTTGGAAGCATCTGCCCTGCTGTTCTTGTAGGCACTCCAATGGGCCCCTTGTAGCAGGCTCACTCTTAAGGGCCTGCAGTAGTCCTCTACTTTAGAATCACCTGACTTTATCATCAGACCCAGTGACAGAATCCTCCATTAACTGGGGGGACCCCACACGCATGGAGTCTCACCGATGAAGCAGTACCCCCTGCATTCTTCCAGCTCAGCAGGCAAGGACAGAGGTGTCTGTGTGAACCTTTCTAACCAACTTATCTCATTCCACAGATGGAAAGCACTATTTCTAACCTCCATTTCAGAAACTGCAGAACCTTCTGCTGCAAATTTAGGTAGTGATATTTCAGATGTGTGCTGCTGGGTGAGCTCTGATAAGTTCCCTTTAAACGTCAGCTCATGGCCTCTGGAGTGTAGATTACTATTGTCATCACCTGATAGCCTATATCAAAATATTTTAAGATAACTCTCAGATGATATAAAGAATGGATAGGAACTTTCCAGGCAAGGGACAGATATCAACAAAACTCCTGAGTGAATTCACAGGTTAGCTTTTTTTAGTTCAGTCGCTCAGTCGTGTCAGACTCTTTGGGACCCCATGAATCGCAGCACACCAGGCATCCCTGTCCATCAACTCCCCAAGTTCACTCAGACTCACGCCCATCAAGTCAGTGATGCCATCCAGCCATCTCATCCTCTGTCGTCCCCTTCTCCTCCTGCCCCCAATCCCTCCCAGCATCACAGTCTTTTCCAGCAAGTGATGTCCAGAGAGGTGAATAGGAATTGGTTAAAGGTGAATCCAGAAGGTGGTTAGAGTGCAAAGGACAATCCCAGCTTAGATATGTTCAGGCGCCCAAGGCAAGAAAGAACCTATCTTGCTCTTACGGTTCCAGGCAGGTAATTTAGTTCAAGTACTTAAGCTTAAAGACGACTAGAAATTCAAGTTAAGCATTAGATTGTCTCATATACAGCCACACACAAAATCATTCACGGATTCTGACTGTAAAAGATGAAGAATTCTTAAATGTTTAAGAACTTAAGAAGTAGATGTTGCCACTCAGTCTGCAGAATGGGAGATAGAAGAATCTTCTGGATTTCCAGTTTGTGTTAATGTGATTATGCTCTATCCCAGAATGTAGGCTTTTATTCTTGGGTTTCCAGTTCTTGCAACCAATCTTACTGAACCTGTTGAAAGTTTCAAGTAATGACCACATGTCCTTTTTGCTTCCACTGTGTTTTCCAATCCATGTTCTGGATGAAAGTTCACTTGATTGGGCTCTAGGTAGTGTATGATTGTTGTACGGGTGGGTGATTAACTAGGGTAGAGAGCTGAATAAATTCTTCCACGGTCTTCTGGCTGTTATACTGTATCTTTAGGGTGGAGAATAGAATTAGATGAAGGAGCATTTGTAGACTAATAGCTAAGTCATTTGGGAAGCCACCAGTGAGAAGGAGCTGGCCTTTGTCTTAGTTCTCCAGCTCTCCTAATGTGACGAAATTTAACATCACTTTCACTGGGCTCAGACCCCAGTATTATATTGAGTCTATTTCAGAATTCCTTTCATTGGGCATGGATATTTGAAGGTTCTGGTTCCAGGTTAATTGTGGTGGTTTAGTTGCTAAGTCGTGTCCAACTCTTGTGACCCCATGGGCTGTAGCCTGCCAGGCTCTGTCTATGGGGATTCTCCAGGCAAGAATACAGGAGTGGGTTGCCATTTCCTTCTCCAACCAGAACCTCTGCCATGAAAAGACCACACTCTCAAGTGTTTTTCAGTGAAGTATCTTAGAACTCCTATATTCACTTACTCATTTATCCAAAGGTTTATTCAACAAAGATTTACTGAATACCTTCAATAAGCACAGTACAAAAAATAAGGACAGGAAAGATAATGGAAACCTTTATTTTTGATACACTTTTAATAGCTTGCAGCAGAGTGTTTCAGCCTTGGCACTCTTGCTACTGATATTTTGGATGGATAATCCTTTATAGTGGGGGCCTGCCCCGTGCTTTTAGGATGTTTAGCAGTATTGCTGGTCTCTATCAACTAGATGCCCATAGCACCCCCACCCCCTACCACACACACACAGTTGTGACTATCAAAAACATCTCCATACATTGCCAAATGTCCCTTGGGGGTAAAATAGCTGGTGATTGAAAATCACTATCTTACAATATCAGGCATCATCCCATATTGTATCCTTCATATACATTGTCTCATTTAATCTCCCCTTTTCAGCAAGCCCTTAAGGATTATAGTTTGAATATGAGAATAGGAAGTGTTACATGAATACCTAGAGTCCCATGGGTAATAATTATGAGATTTGGACTTTAGTTCTAGATCTTCCCTATTCTTCTATATCCCCAGACTGCCATGCAACACACAGTCCTGATTCCTGGGTATTTCCATAAGATGGCACAAAAAAAATTGAACGAACTTTTTGGCCAACCCAGTAGTTGGAGAGATGTGTTATGAGTCAAGTCACAGTTGTTTTCATTGCAGAATAAGCGATGTGAGCACGCAGGAGAGAGGTGCATTAGGAAAGTCAAGGATCGTATCCTGCAGAGATTAGAATGCTCTTTGTATATTTATGGGTAAATATTTCAATTTGGATAGTGATTTTTTTTGTTGAGCAGTGACAAGAGTTACGATTTGGACAGGTAGCATCAGACAGCAATTAAGAGCAGGTGCTGGTTCCAGCTGGAATCTGAGTTCCAGCTCTTCTGCTTACTAATTGTGTGACCCATGAGCTAATTAGGTAATCTTTTTGGCTCAGTTTTGTTTTTGATGGGTTGATAATAATAGTACATATTCTTAAGCCCCTGGGGGGAGGGCATGGCACCCACTCCAATATTCTTGCTTGGAAAATCCCATGGACAGAAGAACCTGGGGAGCTATATTTCATAGGGTCGCAAAGAGTCTGACACAACTGAAGTGACTTAGCACACATTCTTAAGATTATAATAAGAATTTAATGAGTTAATATGTAAAGGGCTTAGAAACAAGACCCAGCATCCAGTAAGTGCTCAATAGATGCTGGCTACTTAGTATTTGATTCTGTTGGACTTCAAATAATTTAGAATCTATATGGTAAATAGTGGGAGTTTTGAATCAAAGCCTGCAAAGATGTTCCACGGGTATTGCAATCCCCCTCCCAGTGTCATGCAAAATCATAAATTGGTTATCTTTGGGTCAGAAACCAGTGTCTGGCTCTAGAGGTGTTCCTGAAGGACCTGTTCAAATGGCTCAAAATCTTTGTGGAGGCTTTGGGGTTGAAGCATCTAAGATATCTTTCCAACATCTTTCATTCAAAAGGAGAAAGAGGCAGCTTGGGCATCTGTTCAGACATTCATTCACTCATCCATCCATTCAGTCATCATTTACTGAGTACCTTTTTTATTCTAGGCATCATGTTTCAATTAACTACATCTGGAACACCAGTAAGTCACCCCTCTGCCCATGTGTTGGCTGTAAGTTTATTGAAGAGAATTGTCACTGTTTAGTTTTAAGACAATTCAAAAGTTATTTCTGTGGCTTGTGTTAAAATCCTGAGGTTTCTTGTGTTCTACTTGGTACCACTGCTGGGCTTTTTATTTTATGTAGATCTGATGGCCCTGGATGTGGTTGGGGATCTTCTCCTGGGAATTTCCTCTTTCTTCCCCTCTCCAGCTTTTTATAGCTACATAAGGTTTAGATCTGTTCACAAACACTTGGGTAATTATGCCCCTCTCTGTTTATAAACTCAGAATAAATTGTCCTAATGGGAAAATATCTGTCCTCTGCCATAGTTTAGATCAAGGCTTTTAATTTTTTGTTTGTGTGTGGTTCGTTTGCCTTTCTAAAAATCATTTTGATGTCTGTTTCACTTATGAATCATCTATTGCTGATATACAACAGCACTCAGTAAACCTCACTAAAAATCTATTCTTGATCTGAAAGTAGTTGATGCTGGGAAAATGTAACCCATACATATGCCTTTCTCATGGATACTGAATTAAAGGAAACAGTTGGATTTTAAGACTCTTAGGGAACATCTGATAAGAGGCCCATAGAAATGACCCACCAGAGCTTTGATCACCAGCATGCTGGAGAAACACAATTCAGCTCAATTTGCTTTAAAGCATCAAAGTTATAATGCTTTGTATTTGTTCATTTAATGGTCATGAAACACCTACTATGAGCAAATTAGACTATAGATGAATAGCTAGGTGTTTCTTATTAATAAAATATAGATAGATTTTTATTAGATTTTTAGCTTTGTGGGAGACAGCAAAGCATACTTCTGATCTCTGAGCAGGCAAAGTCAGTCCTTCCTCTATGCTGGGAAAAAAACAACTATGTTTCCCAGGCTATGTAAACGTGTGGAAGACTTGGTTTTTAATCAGTTTGCACCAACAAGAATAAATGCTTCCTTTTGCAATGTTTCCTCCCTCCCGAGAGCTAAAACTAATCAACGAGAGGCAGTAGTGTAGTGGTTAAGCATACTATTTTGAGTCAGATTAAACAGGTTTGAACTGGGACTTGAACATTTACCAGCTGTGTTACTTAACCTCATTGTGTTACTTAACTGTGTTTCTTAACTCAGTTTCCTTGTGTTAGAATAAAGCTAATAATTATATCTACTTCACAGGGATACTGAAAAAATTAAGGAAATAGGCAACCTACATAAAATAGCTAGCACAATGCCCAACATAATTGTAGGAAGAGTTTAATTCATAGCTATTATTATCATTATCATCATCAACTAATATTTGTGTGCTCATTAAACAAAAAGGAATGCTGTCCTGAGGCTTCCCTGGTGACTCAGTGGTAAAGAATGCACCTGTTAATGCAGGAGACTCGGGTTTGATCCCTCCAGTCGGGAAAATCCTCTGGAGAAGGAAATGGCAACCGCTCCAGTATTCGTGCCTGGAGAATCGCATGGACAGAGGAGCCTGGTGGGCTACAGTCCATGGGGGTCGCAAAGAGTCAGACATGGCTTAGCGACTAAACAAAAACAACAATGATGTCCTATAGGTAGAAACGATATAGAGGACTGCATCTATAAAATATGCTTACCAGTATCAGAAGTTGAGCGTATTTTTAGAGATACCCACCCAATAAACCGGAAAGGATAACCTGGGCTCATCTGGGATTTCATTCCAGGACCTCTCGCACCCAAAGTGAGAATCATACCCTTAGACCAATGAGCCACCCCTCAACATTAGGAAGCTAAGATTATGGCTTCTGGTCCCATCACTTCATGGCAAATAGATAGGGAAAGAATGGAAACAGTGACAGACTTTTTTGGGGCTCCAAAATCACTGCAGATGGTGACTGCCACCATGAAATTAAAAGACACTTGCTTCTTGGAAGAAAAGTTATGACCAACCTACACAGCATATAAAAAGCAGAGACATTACTTTGTCAACAAAGATCTGTCTAGTCAAGGCTATGGTTTTTCTAGTAGTCATGTATGGATGTAAGAGTTGGACTATAAAGAAAGCTGAGTGCCAAAGAATTGATGCTTCTGAACTGTGGTGTTGGAGAACACTCATTGAGAGTCCCTTGAACAGCAAGGAGATCCAACCAGTCCATCCTAAAGGAAATCAGTCCTGAATATTCATTAGAAGGACTGATGCTGAAGCTGAAACTCCAGTACTTTGGCCACCTGATGTGAAGAACTGACTCACTGAAAAAGACCCTGATGCTGGGAAAGATTGAAAGCATGAGGAGAAGGGGATGACAGAGGATGAGATGGTTGGATGGCATCAACTCAATGGACATGAGTTTGAGTAGGCTCTGGGAGTTGGTGATAGAAAGGGAAGCCTGGCATGCTGCAGTCCTTGGGGCTGCAAAGAGTTGGACACGACTGAGTGACTGAACTGAACTGATCCAATAAACAAAGGTCTGATGAGATGTGCGAATATGTTTGAAGAGAGAATTGTATTCTCACAGCACCCTGTTTCTGCCTTAGGGAATATGGATCTTAGGACCACTGCCCCCCACATTAATGGGGTGATGAGAACTACTGCAGCCCTAGAAGGAAAGGAAAGGAGTTCTCCAGCCTGGCTTCTGCCGAAACATGGAAGCCTATCTCTAGGATGGAGTCTGAGAGGTGAAGACTGCACAGCGAGGTCAATGTCAAGTCAGTTACCATTAGCATCAAGCATGTCCCCTGTGCCTCTGACCCACATTTTAATGTTGCATTTTGAGTCTTACCTCTTCTGTCTTCTGTAGAGATGAACACAGCTGGTCGGTGTCCTCTCTATAATAACCTTTCAAATGGGAGGGGAAGACTGTTAAGTTTGCCTTTAGGCACTTTTTCACTCTAGACTAAACAACTCCAAATCCTTTAACCTTCCCTCATAGGTTCTATTTTCTCTCTCTTTAATCATTTTGGTTTTCCTCTGGACCCTTTCCAGTGTCTCCACTTTGCCCTTAAAATAAGGGGCCTCAGACTGGACCTACCATCCTATTAAGGGTCTGTCTGCTGCCAAATTCTTTATCATGGGGGAGGGAGACATGGGGATATACTTTCCTTTCATGTCAAACTCCCACCAAGCGAATTCACCCCGCTGTTGTATTGCTTATTTCTTATCAGTACAACACACGGATTCCTTTTAAATAACACGATCTGCTGTGATCCTCACATCTTTGTCAGTTTTTTTCCAATCTAGATATTAAGCCCCTTTTATGCCTGTCATTTGATCATCACCCCTCAGGATACTACTTTTGTAATCAGCCGTCACGCTGAACTTGAAACTTTTTCATGAAACATTTCCTTCATGTGTTGAAGCCAATTTGGATTCTCCTAGCATATCAGTAATTCCCATTGCAATTAATATTATTTGTAGACTCTGGGTGTGCTCAAAGCAATTTTAAGTATTATTTAAACCAGAGCTAGGGTAAAATTGGAGGCCATGTTTTAAGACCCTTTTGTTTACTGAGCCATTGATCTCTTTTCCAGTCTGCAGTGAAACCCAGTGAGGAAAAGACAGACCAGATCGTATCTTTCTGGCTTGCTGATGAGAATGTCATATGCATTCAAAAGCTTTCCTGAAATTAAGATATTGTACAGATGTGGTCAAATTTTAATTCTCAGCACATACACACCCTAAACTGAGCTTAGGCACAGAGTTGGTGGGGGAAGAGGGAATATTTATTTGCATTATGCTTAAAATCATGGATTTCCTTTAAACAGCATTGATTTGCACATCATAAATTACATACCAGATGGAAGGAGTAGAGAGAGTTAGAAGAAAACTGGAGTGGAAAAAGCAATCAGAAGGAAGAAAGGGAGCCCTTCTGAAATTATTATTAGAAGATTATTCAATTTGAACCTAATTCCCATAAAATTTATCAGATATGGAGATGCCACATAAAAGTATGCTAATGAATCCACCAGGACTACCACCTCCTGGCAGAAGAAAGGGAAAGGGAAGTGGGGAGGAGCTAACAGTCACTGGAACCCTTAGAATATATTGTAAGGCAGTCACTTTCTGTTAGAGAGTTTTGATAACACTTGGCTTTACCTAAAATCATCAGCCTAACTTGCTTTGACCCAGGAACTGCAATATTTTGAGGACTGGCTTGTGAAAGCTTGTTCTTACTGGGCACATGTACTGTTCTCTTAATGTCCATTGTCATTGTTGGTTGCAATGCCCATCCCTCCTTGAGATATCCTTGATCCTGGGGTCTTGTTTCCTTCCAGTATTTCCAAAGGAGGCATGTCTCTGGGTTTGCTGTTGTGCCAACCTGAAGAAAGCAACTGGGGGTGATTTCAGGGCTGGTGATTATGACCAGTACTTACCAAGTGCTCTGTGGCCTGCTTCCAAGAGTGGGCAGATGTCCAGGAGAGCCTGGACATGGGTTGGCCCCTCCCAGGCTCTCATTACCCTTTCCAGTGGCAATAAGGATACTGAGAACTGACGCTTTCTTTTGCCTGCTCCTTTTTCATTAATTGCTTTGAATTCTACCAGATTTGTCCATTGAAGAACTGTGGGACACCCAGGAAGTGAACCATAGCTTAGAGACACGGGGTGGGGAGCCGGACTGGGGGCAATATTCTGGCGTGAACCCCATGGGGTGGGTGCAGTGTGTGTGCCTGTGTGGCACGCAGCTTCAGGCTATAGGGAGATTTGTGCCTTTCGACCACAGGAGGTCTCCAGACCTGTCGTTCATCCTGGGAGCTCCAGCCTGGATCCCTTCCGAAGCCAGGTGAAAACGTGTTTTGAGCAGAAGCTCCTTGATGGTTTGAGCTTTGGCACAGCGATGCTTTTCGTTTTCAACAGTGTTCCAAGTGGGGAAAAGGAATAGAACACAACTGAAGTTTTGAAAGACAACCTCTTCACGCAATGAAATGTGGGGCGACCCCACCCCCCTCCGCAGGCCCTCACCCTTGCTCTAAGAAAAGCAAACACTGTTTTCCTGTCTTATTTGTATTCTTATTAAGACAGGAAGCCCTCAGTGGGTGTGATGTAAACAATTCAGCCTCGTGGGTCGGGCTTCCTCATCAGTTTGCAGCTGGAGAGATGTCTGCACGGCCCGAGCCCATTCATGCCTCTCCCGGGGATGACTCGTTGACTGAACCCCACAGAAGGCGGGAGGGGCGCGGGAGCCCGAGAAGGTATAAAGGAAATGCTTCAGTCGTGCAGTCACCGGCGATTGTAATTCAGCAGTGGTAAATTTGGTTTCTCCAGCAGAAAGAATCTCACTGCAGCTTTCTGGAAAGTTGCCTGCTAGCTTGCCCACTGCGATGGTTGTTGATTCTGGTGTGGGGCTCCCCTTCACCCCACCCCACCCCCAGTAAGGACCCATGCTGCTGCCGATTATGAAACGGAGCGGTTATGAAATGAATTGATGTCGGGGAGCTGGAGCTCCTCGCGGCGGCTGGAGGGAGAACTTTTGACCGGGCGAGGGTTATCTGGGTGGGGCGTTTTTCTCCTCAGACCTGCTCCCAGTCACCGCTGGAAGCTCCGGAGCAAGTTGACATAAACAAAAGGTGTCTGCATCAGAAACCCCAAACTCCCCGAAATCTCCCCGGTGCGGTTTCCTTTTCCGACTGCGAAGGGGGTGGGGGTGGGGGGAGTGACCGGGGAAGGGATTCTGGAATGCCGTGGAGTTTTGACAAGTGAGCCAGGGGAGTGACGAGGCGAGCCGGGATTCCATTACAGTCTTTTTCAAAACCTCCCAAGCCGGGCTTGCGGAGGGGGCGTCCTCCCGCAGACCTGCCGCGCTCGGAGCCGGGCGCTCAGGGCTCCCCGCCGCAACCGTGCTCCGGAAGGGCCGTCGGGGGGCGCGCAGGGGGCCGGCTTCCCGGGCGGGGCGCGCGCGCGGAGCGGCCCCGCCCCGCCCCGCCCGCGCCCAGCAGGTGATTAGGCTCCGGCTCGGCCCCGGGGCGTGCGAGCCCCGCCTCGGAGCGAGGATTACCCGGGGCCGGCTGCTCCCGACCGAGCCTCCGCCGAAGACGTCGAGAGGAGACCCCCCGCCCCCCGAAGGTGACTTCAGAACTGGAGGTAGGAATCTGCTTTAGCAGACAAAAACCTCAGGCGTCCCCCATCCGATCCGGCTTTGGGGTGCCGACTGAGGCTGCCTTGCACGCGTGTGCAAATTGAGCCCCAGCCTCCTCCGAGAAACACCCGCCGCCGACGAACGCCCGCGGCGCTCATCTCGCAGACCCCTTGGGTGTCTTGTTTTTGATTTGGAGGATTTGCGTGTTTACGGATGGTTTGTGCTTCTTGGGAGGAGTACCGGACAAGGAACTGGCTTGTCGATTACTAGACGGAAGGAGGCGCCCTGAGTGTGTGTACGTGTGTGTGTGTGAGCGGCGGGGTGGGGGGGAACGAGGGACAAGTCCGGGGGTCTCCAGAGCCAAGGTCCTGACAGTCACCGCGGAAAAGCAGTGCAGTTGAAGTCCAGGAAGAGAGAGAGGGTGTCCAGCAACCAGGCATCTGTTAACGCTGCCCTCATCCCCCTGCTTCCCGCTACGGCCAGCAGGGAATGAGTCTGGGTACAGCATAGCTGCCGCTCCTGCCAGCAGGAACTGTTTATGATCCCTCAAGTGCTTATAATCGCCTTTGGGGACAGATCTTCGCCCTGAACTACTAAACAGCCTGCTTGGACAACTCCCCCACCCCTACTTACAAAATGTTTTGATTGTCGCATCCACAAATCAAAGGTTTTAAAGATGAGGGCTTTTGGGAAAGAGAATGACATTTTCTGTCGTGTTGCAACTCTCTTGTAAGCAGTTTGTAAACACTAGGAGTGAAATTAAGTCAAATTTTGTCTGATGAGATGGAGTTGGTAAAGAGGAGGGAACTACAGCTGTCACTCTGGGAACCACTTCTGGGAAGAATAGATTTCTGTGAATGTAAATAGTAAATGCTTCTCATAAAAATAGGTCAGACTAAGTTTTATATCATAAAAGGGATGGCATAAACGCTAATGGAGAAGTGTCTTTAAATACACATAAAATACAGTACTTTCAGCCTTTTAGCCTTTGCATTCCTGTACTGTTTTGCAACTGTACATTGACTTTGCAGATGAATCGAAAAGGTACAAAGGGATCTGCCTTTGTGCTTATTCGCTCAGTTGTGTCGACTCTTTTGACCCCATGGACTATAGCCCACCAGGCTCCTCTGTCCATAGAATTTTCCAGGCTGGAATACTGAAGCAGGTTGCCATTTCCTGCTCCAGGGGATCTTCCTGGCCCCGGGATCGAACCTGTGTCTCCTACATTGGCAGGCGGATTCTTTTACCACTGAGCCACATGGAATGCCCCCCAAGGGATTTTCCCTACCACCATATGCTAATCTAGCGGTTAATCTCACTAACCTGTAGAAGGCCACAACACTCTTCTTTTACTGAGGTGTTAACAAGGCCCACCTACAGTTAATTGCTTTCAGGGCTGCTGGTCAAACCCATGGTCCCTGCTGTACTGCCTCTGGGATCCATAGGTAAGTGGGCTTTAGGAAACCAGGCCTGTGCCAGACTCTAGAAAAGAGCCCTCAGAGACTGCTACACAGAGAAGAAACAGAAATAGGATGTACCAGGTAAACTGATGAGGAAAGCCGTGTGGACTCAGGGTTTCAGGCTTGCCCATGCCCTTTCAGCCTTGAGCTCTGTGAGCTGGTGCAGCTGAGCGTAATTGAGGAGATAACCCATGGGGGAACGAAGACAGCCTGCCTGAAGAGCAGCAGGGTGTCCCCAAACCGCCTTTCTGCTTGCCTTCTTTATTCTATAAGTTGCCCAATCACACGCTTGGCCCGTATAGCTCCCTTTAATCCCGTATTCCTACTAATCTCAGTAACTCAAGCAGGTCACACTCAGGAATTGTTTCCTTGAAGGGGAAGAGTGACCCCTTGCCTGCCTATTTCCTGGGCCATCAAGTTCTTGTCGCACCTGCTTTACCAGGTGCTGAGCCTTTGCTGCCTTTAGCATCAACTCTTCTTTTTCTCTCTCTCAGAGGTTTCACCAAATAACCTTTGCTGCTTAGAGAAGCAGGTTCTCCTGATCTCTGTTCTGGAATCTGATTCATTGCCTAAGCTTCCTTTTTTTCCTTATCAAAGCTATTCATAGACATAATTGTAAAGCCATATATTTCTAGAAGGCTTATACATAGAAACAGCAGTTATTTGACCCACCCCTCACCAACCTCAGCTTCTGTGCCCCAGAGACAAGAGCTTCAACTTTGCCCATGTTTCTGAATAGTAGGCGTGTCCCGTTCCACCTGGTTCATCCCTCTGGCTGAGCCTCCTGGTCTCCTTCACTCTGGAGTTGTTGCCGAGGGCCAGAGGCACAGCTGTCATCCTGGAATTCCTTATCACAGCAGGGATTCATTTGCTCTTCATGTGACATCCCTTGTTTTTTAGATCCATGTCTTCCTTCTTCTGCTCTCTTGCTGGTAACATCTTCTGGTAGTTGTGAGAAAGACTGCCTGGGAAATAAGTTTTTTGAGATCTTCGAAGTTAGATTAATAGTTTACTAGGGGTAGGAACTCTGCGTTGGAAGTCTGTTCCTGAATTTGGAACGCTTTGTTCTTCCAGGTTCAGTATTGCCATTGAGATGTCTGTCATTCAAGCTCCTGATGCTTTGAATATAATCATTTCCCCTTCTCTGTAAGATTTTCTTGTCTTTGTAATGTCCTTTCCCTCTGTAATGAAATCTCATTCAGTACACCTTGCTGTCTTTTTTTTTTAGGTTAAAGTTAGATAAAAATAAGATATCTAAAGATTAGATTTTAAAGACATACAGAAGAGCTGTCTACTTGTTAAAGTACAATATTCTGCTATTGTTATCAACTATCAATTCTTCTGCACTTCTTCCAAGATAAATTTCTTTCCTGCCTCCTCATCTTCAACCCTGGTTAAATGCCCACCTCTCTATGGTTTACAATCACCTTTAAGACATTGCTTTATATCACCCTGTTTGTGAGCATTCTTTGCTAAAGAGCTAGCATTCCATCCTTGTTAACCAAGCACTGAATTTTGCCTGGGATATAAAATAAATAAACATGAATTTATCTAAAAACAGTCAGCAACATTTTTTGACTATTACTTATGTCTCAATAACACAAAATTAATTGAAGATTTGTTAAGTATCTTAACACACACACACACACACACAGACACATAGACACATCTCTCACAACAGTGTATATATATTGTATGTATATACACAACAGTTTTTTGGAAGGTGCATAAAATTGTTATGGACACTAAGATAATATTCTTATAAAGACACATGTATTTGTTAATTGCACTACAAGTAAGAAGCTATAACTTCTTGATATTTGACTATTACATCTGACTTTGATATGGCTTCCTGAAGGCTGAAACACTGAATCAGTTTGTTGAGAAAGCTAGGCTACAATCCAATCATATATTTTAAATATCATAAACTACTGAAGAACACTCTTATTTACACATTAAAATTGCAAAGTTAAAAGCCTCGGATGGTCTTAAATTTTCCAACTGCCATTGTAAATAAAATGTCCTTATGTAAAAATATTTCAGAATGAAAAAATAAAGCCTATGAAATTCCTTTGTTATTCATGGTGGTATTTGTAAAACACTACGGCATGTTAAGAAGAGTTCTCATAGTAAAAGCACTGTAAAATAGCTATTCTATAGTATAAAAGATTATAGGTTTCTATTTCTGGTATATTTTATTACTTTACTCAAACTTCTTTTCAACTGTTGCTTATGAGGAGTAACATGGCAGAAAACATTGGCTGGAATATATTAAAGTCAGATAAAATATGGTGTTGAGTGATTGAAAGGCCGTCAGTCATGTCTGACTCTTTGCCACTTCATGGACTAAACAGTCCATGGAATTCTTCAGGCCAGAATACTGGAGTGGGTAGCTGTTCCTTTCTCTAGGGCATCTTCCCAACCCAGAGATCAAACCCAGGGCACCCGCATTGCAGGCAAATTCTTTACCAGCTGAACCACAAGGGAAGCCCATGGTTTCAATATTATGCCATTAATTATTGGTTTACTAATATATGTTAACACTCTATCTCAATAGTCTTCATTCTTTCCCCATTTAATCTTTCTCTTTTTTAAATTTTTATTTTTTACTTTATTTTACTTTACAATACAATAACCTCAGATATACAGATGACACCACCTTTATGGCAGAAAGTGAAGGGCAACTAAAAAGCCTCTTGATGAAAGTGAAAGAGGAGAGTGAAAAAGTTGGCTTAAAGCTCAACATTCAGAAAACGAAGATCATGGCATCTGGTCCCATCACTCCATGGGAAATAGATGGGGAAACAGTGGAAACAGTGTCAGACTTTATTTTTCTGGGCTCCAAAATCCCGGCAGATGGTGATTGCAGCCATGAAATTAAAACACTTACTCCGTGGAAGAAAAGTTATGACCAACCTAGGTAGTATATTCAAAAGCAAAGACATTACTTTGCTGACTAAGGTCTGTCTAGTCAAGGCTATGATTTTTCCAGTAGTCATGTATGGATGTGAGAGTTGGACTGTGAAGAAGGCTGAGTGCCGAACAACTGATGCTTTTGAACTGTGATGTTGGAGAAGACTCTTGAGAGTCCCCTGGACTGCAAGGAGATCCAACCAGTCCATTTTGAGGGAGATCAGCCCTGGGATTTCTTTGGAAGGAATGATGCTAAAGCTGAAGCTCCAGTACTTTGGCACCTCATGCGAAGAGTTGACTCATTGGAAAAGTCTTTGATGCTGGGAGGGATTGGGGGCAGGAGGAGAAGGGGATGACCAAGGATGGGATGGCTGAATGGCATCACTGACTCAATGGACGTGAGTCTGAGTGAGCTCTGGGAGTTGGTGATGGACAGGGAGGCCTGGCGTGCTGCGATTTGTGGGGTCACAAAAAGTCGGACACGACTGAGGGACTGAACTCAACTGAAGATGTTTTCAGTAAATTTCAGATCTATTGATATAATTAATGAATGCCTTTGGATCTTGTGGGCTTCCCTTGAAACTCAGCTGGTAAAGAATCCACCTGCAATTGCAGAAGACCCCAGTTTCATTCCTGCTTTGCAAAGATCCGCTGGAGAAGGGATAGGCTACCTACTCCAGTATTCTTGGACTTCCCCGATGGCTCATTTACTAAAGAATCTGCCTGAATGTGGGAGACCTGGGTTCGATACCTGGTATGGGAAGGTCCCCTGGAGAAAGGGAAGTCAATACACTCCAATATTCTGGCCTGGAGAATTCCATGGACTTTATAGTCCATGGGATTACTGAGAATCAGCATGACTGAGGGACTTTCACTTCACTTGGAACTCAGAAATATTTGCTACAACTTCTGCTGTTGAGAAATAAGAAAGAATTGTTCCTTGCTTGTTGACTCATACTTAGTAATTGATGTTTAGTCTAGAAACACGTCTTTCCAACCCCTTTTAGAGTTTCTCTTACATCTTGGTTTCTCAGGTTGTAGATGAGAGGGTTTAACATGGGGATCATAACAACATAAAAAATGGAAGACATTTTTTCCTGTTCTTGAGACTCTGTGGTACCATGGTGTGGACATATAAAACAGCATTCCATACAACATGGTGACAGCTGTCAGGTGGGAGGCACAGGTGGAGAAGGTTTTTTTCCTTCCTGCAGCAGAAGAGATCTTCAGGATGGCAGACAAGATAAACATGTAGGAAAAGATGACGATCAGTATAGTGAATGTCAAGTTAAACCCCACAAGGCTGCTAGTACCATGATGCTGAAGTAAGTATCTGAGCATGAGAGGGCCAGAATTGGGGGTTCATCTCAGAAAAAGTGGTTAATTTTATTGGATTTGCAAAACATCAGTGAGAAAGTAAAACCAAATTGACAGCAGCATTCAGGAAACCCATGAAGGATGAACCAGTTAAGAGTTGAATGCAGACTCTCTGGGACATGACGTTCCATAGTGAAGTGGGTTACAGATGGCCACATAACGGTCTACTGCCATAGCCACCAGGATATAGCAATCACTTGTTACAAAGGTACCATCGACTAGCAACTGTACCATACATCCCAAGAATGAGATGGAATTTTTGGTGCTCATCAAATTATGCAACTTCTTGGGAGTGATAGCAGTGGCATAACAGAAGCAATCAACAAAAGCCAAGTTTTGGAGGAAAAAGTACATGGGGGTGTGAAGGGAAGAGTCAGTCTTGATGAGTAGGATCATGCCAGCGTTACCCACCAGGGCGGCCACACAGATCATTAAAGATACTGTGAAAAAGACATGCCAAGACTTATGTTGACCAGTGAATCCCAGGAGAATGAGTTCAGTTGCCTCAGTGCCATTTTTTTGTTCCATGGCTTGTAACGATGAAATATCTGCTGAAAAGTTGAAAAGAAAGAGCAGAGAAAGCTAAGACTATTGTGATTCTTTAAAAAATTCTGGAAATGGAAATAGTACAATATTTAACTTCATAATAGGGTAAGAGAATAATTTCCATGACATAATTGACTTAGATATTTAAAGGTTGAACCTTGATATTTGTCAGAGATATTTTTAGTTTGGGGATGTTGTTGTGGACCAAAGAGCATCTGTGTTCTCAAAGTGCAGAGTGATGGGTATTTCACAAGTATATCTAGCCAGGAACAAATAAAATATACATAAATAAATACTCTAATTATTCTTTCTTTTATGCTCCATATACTTTAGTTGGGCATTCCAGCTTGCTGAGTGGGTAAAGAATCTGCCTGCAATGCAGGAGACACAGGACACATGGTTCAACCCCCTTGGAGGAGGGCATAGCAACCCACTCCAGTATTGTCTGGGGAATCCCATGGACAGAGATGCCTGGTGGACTACAGTCCATGGGTCACAAAGAGTCAGACATGACTGAATCAACTGAGCATGCAAGCACACATGCATACTTTAATTAGAAATTCTAATTGGTTTAATTACTATTTGAAATCTTCACATTGTATTTGATCTTGTTTTCACTCATCTTCTTATTTTTTCATTTTATCCTTTTCGTTAGCAGCTCTTCTCTGCTATGATGGTCTCAATGAAATTGTAGAGTTCCTTATGGGAGTGTTTATCACAGTATTTATGGCTGGTAAAGGATTTACTTCTTTATAAAACTTCCAGTCTGTTGTGATCCTTTACTTTTGTAAAAAGCAATGGAAAGCTCTCAGCATTGTGAACATTTAGTGACCGATAGGTGCCCGATCTCACTTTCAGTAGTTGCCCCATCACAGACTGGAAACAGAGAGCCCAAGGATGGGTGCTGGCCCGTGGACCACACATTGAGTACCACTTCTCCGTGGTGTTCATCCATCCTACTTTACCGGTGTACTTTCCTAGTGACGGACAGCAGACTGCCTACACCTTGTCTCCACTCCAAATAACCCAGAGTGAAATTTTTGTAGGATGTATGCCTAGAGAAAAATTTTTTGATCTGGAGGTATACTCATATTTAACTTAGTCAAGGTTTTCCAGATCATTTTCTATAATGGATGTCCCAATGTACAGTCATACTGTACATGCATGGGGATTCCCATGTACTCACTTCCTAGAGAAAATTTGTTATTTTCCTAATGTTTTTCTGCCAGGAAAATAGGCACAAAGTGTTGTCTCATTTTTATTAATTTGTTCCCTTTAATTATAAAAATTTGATTATTGTCTAATATTCTTCTTAGTCTTTGGGGGTTCTATTGTTTTGTAAATTGCCTATTTATATTGTTTATAAATACTTCTATTGATTGATTTTATATGTTCTTTGTTTATCCAAGGTTTGAATATCTTTCAGTTTTTGCCTGAAAAATTTTCTCACATTCTATTAATTTTGCTTATGGTATCCTTCAGAAAACAGAAATTCTTAAATTTAAAATAACAAATTTTCATTTATTTGCCTTATGCTTGTTCATTTGAAAAGTAAACTTAATTTCCAAGATAGTAAAATGCAATAATAAAACTTTTTTTCATTTTAGGTGGCTGGCATATGGTGTTTGTGGCACTGCACATTTTATATCATATATATAATTTGACAAATCTTATTCGTGTCTTCTCAGTATTTATTTTTTAAAAATGAAGTAGGCAAACAGGATAGAGTGATAGTAGTCACTGTGTGTTTCATTGTGTGTATATGGAAAATATTTAAATATTTTAAAACCATTATGTGATTTGACTTTTTATTAAAAGTTTATAGAAAAAGACCCACAGGAACCACCCTTATGGCAGAAAGTGAAGAGGAACTCAAAAGCCTCTTGATGAAAGTAAAAGAGGAGAGTAAAAAGTTGGCTTAAAGCTCAACATTCAGAAAACGAAGATCATGGCATCCAGTCCCATCATTCCATGGGAAATAGATGGGGAAACAGTAGAAACAGTGTCAGACTTTATTTTTTTGGGCCCCCAAATCACTGCAGATGGTGATTGCAGCCATGAAATTAAAAGACCCTTACTCCTTGGAAGAAAAGTTATGACCAACCTAGATAGCATATTCAAAAGCAGAGACATTACTTGGCCGACTAAGGTCCGTCTAGTCAAGGCTATGGTTTTTCCTGTGGTCATGTATGGATGTGAGAGTTGGACTGTGAAGAAGGCTGAGCGCAGAAGAATTGATGCTTTTGAACTGTGGTGTTGGAGAAGAGTCTTGAGAGTCCCTTGGACTGCAAGGAGATCCAACCAGTCCATTCTGAAGGAGATCAACCCTGGGATTTCTTTGGAAGGAATGATGCTAAAGCTGAAGCTCCAGTACTTTGGCCACCTCATGTGAACAGTTGACTCACTGGAAAAGACCCTGATGCTGGGAGGGATTGGGGGCAGGAGAGAAGGGGACGACAGAGGATGAGATGGCTGAATGGCATCACTGACTTGATGGACTTGAGTCTGAGTGATCTCCAGGAGTTGGCGATGGACATGGAGGCCTGGCGTGCTGAGATTCATGGGGTCACAAAGAGTCAGACATGACTGAGCAACTGAACAGAACTATTACAGGAAAGTTCTACCAGACATTTTTGAAACAATTAATTCTAATATTTATTCATGTAAATTTATTCAAGACACATACAAATGTCAAAGAATTAGTATCCAGTATATTTAAGTAATTTCTATAAAGTGCCCCATGGGAAAAAATTCACAAATGATATAATCAGGACAATTGTAGAAGGAAAACTTATATGGCCAAAAGGAAAATATCACATATAACAACTCACCAGTAATCAGATATTAATACTGCCTTGAAATAGAATTCTACACTTTTCAGTTTAAAATACAAAGTTTAGGTGAGCATGTAGACTCATATTTCTGATGTGAAGGTAAATTACAATAGTCACATTGGAGACAAGTTTGGAAATATTAATAAAATTAAGCACATCCCTCCCTTTGGTCCATAATTTCCATTATAAGTACATCAGTTCAGTTCAGTCACGCAGTCATGTCCGACTCTTTGCGACCCCATGAATTGCAGTACGCCAGGTCTCCCTGTCCATCACCAACTCCCGGAGTTCACTCAGATTCACGTCCATTGAGTCCACGATGCCATCCAGCCATCTCATCCTCGGTCGTCCCTTTCTCCTCCTGCCCCCAATCCCTCCCAGCATCAGGATCTTTTCCAATGAGTCAACTCTTCGCATAAGGTGGCCAAAGTACTGGAGCTTCAGTTTTAGCATCATTCCTTCCAAAGAAATCCCAGGGTTGATCTCCTTCAGAATGGACTGGTTGGATCTCCTTGCAGTCCAAGGGACTCTCAAGAGTCTTCTCCAACACCACAGTTCAAAAGCATCAATTCTTCGGCGCTCAGCCTTCTTCACAGTCCAACTCTCACATCCATACATGACCACAGGAAAAACCATAGCCTTGACTAGACGGACCTTAGTCGGCAAAGTAATGTCTCTGCTTTTGAATATACTATCTAGGTTGGTCATAACTTTTCTTCCAAGGAGTAAGCGCCTTTTAATTTCATGGCTGCAGTCACCATCTGCAGTGATTTTGGAGCCCAAAAAAACAAAGTCTGACACTGTTTCTACTGTTTCCCCATCTATTTCCCATGAAGTGATGGGGCCAGATGCCATGATCTTCGTTTTCTGAATGTTGAGCTTTAAGCCAACTTTTTCACTCTCCTCTTTCACTTTCAACAAGAGGCTTTTTAGCTCCTCCTCACTTTCTGCCATAAGGGTGGTGTCATCTGCATATCTGAGGTTATTGATATTTCTCCCGGCAATCTTGATTCCAGCTTGTGTTTCTTCCAGTCCAGCGTTTCTCATGATGTACTCTGCATATAAGTTAAATAAGCAGGGTGACAATATACAGCCTTGACGTACTCCTTTTCCTATTTGGAACCAGTCTGTTGTTCCATGTCCAGTTCTAACTGTTGCTTCCTGACCTGCATACACCAAATATGTAAATTTGAGCCTCCAATGAAAATAATGATGACTAGGCAGCTTGCAGCAGTTGATGAATATAGTTCTGTATATGATCAATGACTGTAATGGTGTCACTCTAGTTATGGGAAGATGCAATAAGAAGGGAATGCCTCCTGGATCATAGAAGACAGGTGTCCAGAGAACTTTAATTGTAAGACTGAGTCCAGTAATAGCACATTGAGTGGTCTATCAGCAAACTCTTCTCTGGAACGAGGAAAGAGCCTTAGCAATGTGGGTGGAATGGTCGTGAAATGCCTCCCAAAATATAGTTGAGTTTATGACCATTTGGGGAACCTGTCAACCACAAACTGGCACTGCCAAGGGCATTTGTCAGTGACTGAGCAACAATGCCAAGGGCATTTGCCATCTGCCTCTGCAATTTCCGCAGATTGAATCCTGTGCTGCTCAGCTGTTGACTTTGGACATGCCCGGAAGGGAGTTCAGGGTGGAGACTCATGCACTTTGTGCTCCAAGAAAACTGGTAGGTTTTTAGGTGGATAGATATTTTCAGGAACTGATTTCATGATCCCAATCCTTGCATCTCCTCATATCTAGGAAAGCACTAAATGCCTTCGTGATATCAGCTCCTCGTGGAGGAGCAGAAAACCTCTTATAAAGTAAGCTCTTGATTGTGGTGAACTCCTCCTTCACCAAAATCCTATATATTGACCTTCCCCCACTACCTCTTCAGAGCAGTTTCTCAGAACTGTCTAAGGCACTGTGTCCAGGACTGCAGTCCTCATTCTGCCTCAGATAAAATTTAACTCACTCACACACACACACACACACACACACAAAGTAAGTATTCTAGATAAAATAATGACGGTATAAACAAAGACAGATAGGCACACTAGACCTGTAAGTATATATATGGATATGTGTGCATATGAATGCATACACAGAAAAATGTTCATAGCAGCATTCTTGAACACAGAAAAAAATAAAACATATCAATATCATTTAAAAATAATATTAATTAATCAGTGAGAATTCAGTAAACTGGTGCTGTAACATTTAAGTAGATATATTACTGAAATGGAATACTGAGTAATAAAAAGCAAGTTGCCAAAGTTAGATGGTGGCTACATGAATGATTCATTTGAAAAGACCCTGATGCCGGGAAAGATTGAAGACAGGAAGAGAAGGGGACGACAGAGGATGAGATGGTTGGATGGCATCACCAACTCAATGGAGATGAGTTTGAGTAAACTTGGGGAGTTGGTGATGGACAGGGAGGCCTGGTGTGCTGCAGTCCATGGGGTTGCAGAGTCCAACATGACTGAGTGACTGAATTGAACTGAACTATATGAATGCTTGTTATATTATTTTAAATATATTTTTATGCACCTTCAATATTGTGCAATGACAGAAGTTCCTCACAAAAACCCCACATCCCCCTGCATCAGTAGAGGGCTCCTTCCTATGGAGCAGTAACTCCAGACAGAGCTGTGCTTCACAGATGCGAAGGTCAGTTTGGGATAAGAAGGGGGGGCTTTTAGTGGTGGGATGGAGTGTAGCAAACTAAACCCCATGACATGTCAAGAATCTGGCTCTTTCAAACATCTTGAGAAATGAACAGAGTGGGATAACTCTGTAGTGAAGGAACAAGAAACAACTCTCTCCTTTCAACACTGAGTGAGAGCTAAAGGCCAATAAGTATGTGAGTTGCCTCCTCAGGTAAATTTACTGTGAAATAAATTAAATGCAGCATTGTCAAGGAGGCTTGACTTCCCTGGTGGCTCAGATGGTAATGCATCTGTCTACAGTGTGGGAGACCTGGGTTCAATCCCTGGGTTGGGAAGATCCTCTGGAGAAGGAAATGGCAACCCACTCCAGTATTCTTGCCTGGAAAATCCCATGGATAGAACAGACTTGTAGGTACAGTCCATGGGGTTGTAAAGAGTCGGACACGACTGAGCGACTTCACCTACCATCCAGTAGGTGAAAGCACTTTTCAGAGGAAGCTAACATTGATCATAAGTCCACTTAACTAGAATATTGATGAGATAATGACACTTGCTGTGTTAATCATTTTGAATTCAAATAAAATGTATGCCATGGCATTTTTCAAGTTATGTAAAAATCAGTACAAAGGCACACATACACAAACACATAAGAACCTAAGTTTTTGAACACACTTAACCTGTTCTGAGACCTGCTGCTTTGCCCCTTTATTTGCATTCAGGACTATGCAGTAGAAAGGACCTGAGTTTCAACTCCAGTCCTACAGCCTCACAGAGAAAAATGATGTAACTCTAGCCCTCAGTCTCAGTTTTACCTTATATAAAATTGGGATCACAGAATTACTTATAAGGTATGAGGCTCATTGAGACACCATGTATAGCAGTGAAAGTTTGGAAACAGAGTTAAATAAATCAGAATAGATTCATACCATGAATCATGGGTTTCCCTTGTGGCTCAGACAGTAAAGAATCTGTCTGCAATGCAGGGACCAAGGTTTAGTCCTTGGGTTGGGAAGATCTCCTGGAGAGGGGTTTGGCAACCCACTCCAGTATTCTTGCCTGCAAAATTGCATGAACAAGGAGCCAGGCAGGCCACAGTCCATCGGGTCACAGTCAGACACAACTGAATGACTAACACTTTCACTTTTTCTTTCAGGAATCCAAGAAGTATATAGTCCAAGAAGCATGAGATAAATACATACTCTTATGGAAAAGTGTTCCTATCAGATTGCCAAATGAACAAACCAAGTTGCAGAATAGTATGTAAATCTGGACTCTCTTAAACTAATACTTTTTTTTTTTTAACTCCCCCTCTTTTAGCTAATTTTGTTTACTTATCCATGAAAAAGCTCTGGAAGGATTCATGCCAAACTTGTAATTGTTATCCTTGGACATGGGAGTAGACAGAGGGGGTCTTTAAAATTTTAAACTTCAGCATTTTTTCATTTTAAAATAACTTTTTTTCATATGATGAATGTGACTTAAAGTGATGTGGTTTACATAAACTCTCCAGCACAGGGCCAGCCATTGAATGGACACTCAAAACTGGTCATAACACATGCAAATAACACACTAAAGTCATGTACTACTGACTACTAATCATTCATTCATTCATTAAATCTTTCAGTCAATTGTTCATTTGTATCCTCAGCAACGCTCAGCCCAGTTCAAAGTTCCCTTCCTCCATTTCCACTGTGTCATCAGGGATGAAGCCTTTATTCTAGGTCTCAGGGCGAAACTTACTAGGACTTTGACCCTTTTGTTCCACCATTTCCAGCACACACTGGGATGATACATGACTGTTTGAAAAATGGGCTGTACTCTGGTCTACTTACATGAGCGTTTCATCCAGATTCTCGTTCTGCAACTGGTACAGGCTGATTGTCCACCAAGGTCTCTGTGGGCCTCCTTCTAACTGGGGAGTTTAAAGCTGAAGCCTAAGGGATCAATACTTGCTCCCTTGAGAACCTGAGTTTCCAGGGGATGTAATGGAATCAGAATAAACAATGTCAGTAGTTCTTTCTGCTGAAGAACATTTATTTAAGCTTTCTCTAGAGAAGATACACTTAATCATGTTACTGTCATGAGGGACATTATTTGTCTGTGTGTTGTTACAGAACAACTCCTTTAAAATTGTTTTGTTATAAGTCAGGTTGAACAATTTTTATTATGCCTAAGAATATACGTTCACTTCTAGAAAACTGGCCTCATCCCCAAAGTTAGAAAAAAAAAAAATAGAGCTATCTGGAAAAAAGAAACCCCAGACTGATATAAATTTATAATCAGAGTTACTACTATTTGAATACATTTTTTATATTATCACTTTGACCATTTTTTTTTAATTTGAAGGAAAAACTGACTCTGATCCCTTATTTCTATCTTTCTAATAATGATTACATTTAAAAATGAGCCTTGGATAAAGATACTCTTTCTTTCGGTTATACTTTGCACCATCAGAATACTTTAGTTAACAGTATGTGGAATAAGAGATTTTGAGTAATCTTTGTCTATGAGGCTGCTAGGGTTAAATCTTTAATCTGTGAAAGGAGAAAGCTAGATTCAATGTGTCTGTAACTTCTTGTTGAAGGAAGTGAAGTGAAGTGAAGTGGCTCAGTCGTGTCTGACTCTTCGCAACCCCATGGACTGTAGCCTATCAGGCTCCTCTGTCCATGGGATTTTCTAGGCAAGAGTACTGGAGTGGGTTGTCATTTCCTACTCTAGGGATCTTTCCCACCCAGGGATCAAACCCAGGTCTCCCACATTGTAGGCAGATGCTTTGACTGTCTGAGCCACCAGGGAAAGAAAGTGATTGGCAAAACCTGGTGAACTGACATTCAATATACCTTATTGCACGACCAGTGTCTCAGGAGTGTGTTCCATTTGAGTAGACCAAAATCGAACTTATTTTTGGCTGTTATTTTTGCAAAAAAGACTCATTTTTCCTTCATAGTAACAGTTTGGGAGTCAAGGTTCACATTTTGTGATTTTCTCATTCCCTTCCACATGCTGGTTGCCTCACAGTCTAACCTGTTACTCTAGTGCTAGACACTACACTTCTTTTCAAATCAGGAAAAAGGATCCCAGAGGGTAGGGTAACAACTGCATCCACACTCTTGGTCAGGAAGACAAAAGCTTTCCCCAAGCCCAGCAGACTTCTGCCTACACCACACAGAGCTCTGCCTCTGTCCTGCCCCACACGTCCTCCGTTACTCGCTTTCAGTGCACCTGCAGTCAACAGCTCTACCGGCATTACTAGTGGCAGGTTTAAGTAATGGACAGTCTGTTAGGGGAGACAGATTAAATACTACTGAAATTATTAATAAAAACTTTGAAGATATGTTAAAGAGTATACAGATAGGTACAGGATAATCTACCTAGTCATGAAAACTATTAGAATATTAGAGCTAAGTGAAAACTTAAATATCATCTTAACTCCCTCATTTAATTTACCACATGAGTGATTCAAGGAACAAAGGCCAAAGCCCAGTAGACATTATTACCAGCACTTTATGCTTCTGGAAGACTACACTGACTCCTTAGAGTCTTAATTATTGCTATCTCTATTTTTCTTTTTTTTATATTTGAATGTTATTTCAGATGTAAAATTGGTATTTTTGCTCTATTTTTTAAAAGAATTCTTATATTTTATATATTTTGAAATATTTATGGATAAAATGATATGTAGGAACTTGATTGAAAATAATCAAGGATGGGGAATGGAAAGGGCTACAGAAAACAAGACTGGTTATGAGTTAAGCATTATGGAAGCTGAGTGACAGTTACATGGAGGTTCATTACGGAAGCCTTTTGCTTTTGCTTGTGGAAAGTTTTCCACAATGAAAAGTAAAAACAAACAAACAAACAAACAAGAGTATCAGAATCTTTGGTAAAAGTTCTCTGAGTTCCATACTAGTTCCCGGGACTCTTCCAAGGAGACATCACCCTGTATGTCTTTCAGTGAATCTACATAAAGCTCTACAGACTCCCTTGAAAAGGAGGTCATGTCTGCTCTGCTAGATTCATGTCCAAGAGGCTTGGGAAAAATCAAACCAACCTCCAGGGTTTTTACCTCCAGGGAAAAATCAAACCATGGAGGTAAAACTGAAAAAGGACCAGAGGATGAAAGAGGAATCCCAAAGATGATATTGGTCCTCGCTTGCTGCCAGACTATCTTCTTAGTGCCAGCATCTAAGGAGTACTTGGCTAGTCAGTACTCGCGGGCCGGTGGGGAGGCCCTTCTCCAGCAGACATTCTGGTTCTAGTACTACCTCTGTTGCCTGCTGTCTGTGTGACCTTGAGCAAGTTACTTAAGTTCTCTGTGCTTCTATTTCCTCACCTATAAAACGGAGATAGGAGTATCAGTTTGGTGAGGATTATGTGTTTATGCCTGGCATAAAGTAAGTACTAAATAAATGTCAGCTGGCATTAACATTATTGCCTGAGCTTACCAATAACCGGAGCGGGAGTAAGAGCAGCCGTGAAAACGCAGCTCGCCGCCCTGCCCTGAGCACCTGCAGCACAGTAACCAGCACCAAGGCTCTGCTGCTGCTGCCGTGGCCGCGACACACGCTGGAGTCCCCAGGCTGCAGGGTGGGGAGCAGACGGTTCCTGCCCACTGCGGGCCCACCAGGACCCCCCCAACCCCCGGGAGCCAGGCCTCGCCGGGTGTGTGGTCACCAGCAGCCCACCACAGGCAGTGGGCTTCCTCGTGTGGGAGGCGGTCCTCCCAAAGAGCCAGCATCAGCCTCGGCGGGACAGGGTTCTGAGGGCTGAAGAGGGCGATGGAGGAGCAGCGGGGACGCCCTGGAAGGGACTGCTTCCCGTGCAGCTCGGCCACAGGCAGCAGCAGGTTCTCAGGCGGCTGGGGCCTGGGGGAGGCCCTTCAGCAGGAGCCCCTCCGGGTCCACGGACAGAGGGCGGAGCGCCTCACAGCCACCTGGCAAGGTCCTCCAGACTCACCCTCGGCTTTCTCGGCCTGTGCTTCCGCCAGCTCTTCCTTCTCTTTATCGCGGCGCGCCTCCGCGGGGGCTTCTCCAGCAGCTTCTCCAGGACGAGGAAGAGGGAGCCAGGCCGGCGGCCTCGGGCGGCTCCTCTTCGCGCCGCCTCCCGGAACGGAACCCGGACGCTGCTGGCAGGTGCTGCGCAGGCGCGGCCTCCCGCGCCTCCCCTCGGTGTGTCCGACGTCGCCCTGGAGTGTTAATTTTATACTTCCATTAACTCTATTTCAGTCTTGTTAATGGTGGCTCAGAGGTTAAAGCGTCTGCCTGCAATGCGGGAGACGCGGGTTCGATCCCTGGGTCGGGAAGATCCCCTGGAGGAGGAAATGGAACCCACTCCAGTGTTCTTGCTGGAGAATCCCATGGACGGAGGAGCCTAGTGGGTCACAGTCCAGGGGTCGCAAAGAGTCGGACACGACTGAGCGACTCACCGTCAATAAAGCTGTCTGCGCTCTGAGGGCAGCACACTAGCGCGCGCACAGTCCATGTGTCTGCAGTGACCTCTGGCCCCGACGCAAGGTTCTCCGTGGTCGCGTGTTGCCTTCTCTGAAGCGGGACTGGGAACTCCTCCAAGTTCTGCTCCCTTGGACAGGGCTGGGATGTTGCTCCAGGCCAACGAATCTGGAGACGAATTGCTGGAACAAGGGATAAAGACTCTCCTCAGAAAGCTGGCTGACAGGGAAAGGGCAACCTCTCCTGTCAGAGAGCCGTCTTCCGGTCGACGGAAAGCGCGCGCCTTTATTTATAGAAGGGGGCGGGGCTTACTGTGGCACTGACCAATGGCCGAGTGGCCACTTACGTCGCTGGTCGTCAGTTACTCATTAACGGCCTCCTGCCTGGGGGAGGGGTTTACTGAGGCGCCTGCCAACGGTGGAGCCTGGCTGCCCCAGCGTGTGCCCGCCTCCTGGCCTCCATGCCCAGAGCAGAAAAGTGCCACAGCAGAAAGCAGCCAGTCAGAAGCACCAGCCGCCCCGGCAGTCGTCCTCCAGGTCTCAGTGGAGCGAGTGGAGCAGGCGGGAGAGGCAACAGTGGCCGCTTAGAGACAGCAGAGTGCCGTCCACGGGGATCACCGTCTGAGGCGGCGGGCGCCAGGGGCTCACCCCACAGCCAGCCTGTGACCGCCAGGGTGCCCCCGGATGGGCCGCGGGAGCGGCCGGCATGCCTGGTGGCAAGGGGGCTCCAGGCGGAGAGGTGCAGGTGAGCGGCCTTGGCCTCAGCGGAAACGAGCAGGACGGTGCAATAGAGGCGAAAGCCCACCACGTCTCAGGTTCGGAGTGCGGCGGCCACCACGACACTGGTGGCTTTTTCCCTCAGAAATTCCAGCCAGGCCTGGACCTTGAACCCTCTGCAGGACCGCTCTGAGATGTGTTTGGTGGCTTGAAGAGAAGAAAAAAAACAACAGCCCTTGAAAAACAGGTATTTACTGAACAGCCCCTCGGCAACTCTGGTGTAGAGTTATAACAAAACCACTGCTTTCAAGGAGCTGATGTTATTTTCCGGTTCTTAAATTTTATGAAGAGCAAGGATATACTTATTCATTTGGTATGTTTCTGTGTTAAAACTTATATCCCAATGAAATGAGATAACAAATGATTTCGGATGGTGTTGAATACTGTGAAGAATATAAAAGACGTTAGTGCTTAGGGAATGACAGACTCTCATAGGGAGGAAACACGGATTTCATGCATCAGTTCGATTAGATAGCAGGGGCCAGGATAATAAATAGGTAACCATCGTGCAAATATTTTGGAGATCCAGATAGCTAGGATATCAAGTTCAAAGCTGTTGGTGAGGGGAAGAAGAGGGTAAACAATGAGAACAGTTAGAAAGCTGATGCAGTAGCCCACAAAAGCTGACCAGTGCCAGGCAAGGTACTGAATTCTCTAACATATATTGCCTTTTTATAAGCCCCAATAATGCTTTGTATTTAAATCGATATTGAGAGTCCCTTGGACTGCAAGGAGTTCCAGTCAGTCCATTCTAAAGGAGATCTGTCCTGAGTGTTCATTGGAAGGACTGATGCTAAAGCTGAAACTCCAATACTTAGGGCACCTCTAGCGAAGAGTTGACTCATTGGAAAATACCCTGATGCTGGGAGGGACTGGGGACAGGAGAAGGAGATGACAGAGGATGAGATGGCTGACCAACTTGATGGACATGAGTTTGAATAAACTCCAGGAGTTGGTGATGGACAGGGAGGGCTGGCGTGCTGCGATTCATGGGGTTGCAAAGAGTCAGACATGACTGAGAGACTGAACTGTACTGAACTGAACCTATGAATAAGAGGTAATCTCTAGAAAGTAAGGAGCAAGCTCATGATCAGAGAGAAAGGGAGGAATAGGTATAGAACTATAAAGAGAATCCAAATCTAGGGCTGAAAACTCTGGTTTAGGGCAGCCTTACTCTCTCATCTCTTCAGCTCTGCTTATTCCTTCCACCAGAAAACATGTGTCAGCATGCAGATTCCAGTTGTCCACTGAGACATAGACCCAAGTCACTCTTGTGCAGCCTTTTTCAATTGACTGAGCAAAGGGTTCCAAGTTGCAGGCTTTAACAATTCATTTCACTTAGGAATGTTATTATTATTTTTAAATCTCCATATGGAACAGAGAACATCAAGATTGCAGCTGGATTCTAGGCAGCAATTACAAGGAATTTTTGGAATACCTGTCATGAGAATGATTAATTATTCTTTAAAACATTTATTGAACACCTGGTCAGTGCCAAACATTGGACTGGGCCTGGTGATAAAATGATAACAACATACAGGGTGGTCAGCTACCCTCTGGTGTTTTCAGTTTTCAGTGGTTGCACAGGCAGAAATCAATTGTATAAGTGAGGCACACAGGACATAGAGCTCATGAACGGAGATTTAACCTAGTCAGTTAAATCTGGGAGGATTTCCTGAGAAAACTGTGCTTGTACAAATAATAGAAAATACTTTTATTATTTTTTATTGAAGTATCATTGATTCACAATATTAATTTTAGCTCCAGGTGTACATCATGATGATTCAGCATTTTTAAAGTTTATACCCCACTAAAATTATTACAAGATAATGGCTATAATTCCTCGTGCTCTACAATTTATCCTTGTTGTTTATCTAGAAAATTATTTTTGAATGCCTCTGAAAAGCCAAGGCAAAATACACTGAAGAAATGAAGTAATATTGAGGAAAAAACTGGGACACTATTCCACTGTCATTCAGGCCTCCTGCTGTGTTCTTTGAACAGAAGTTGATTCCTGCCTTAGGGCCTTTGCACTTGGCTGATGCCGCTGCTCCTTAGAATCTGATTGCAGGCTCCTTCATATACTTCTTATGGTCACTTTTCCATGACCCTCCTTATTTTGATTAGTCCCTGCTTATCACTCTCAAAACACCCTTTTGTTTTCTTCACATGTGATGATCTTGGTTTTTCTTCCATTTATTTATTTATTTATTTATTTATTTTTTCTACTAGATTGTGAACTTTGGGAACCTGGGCTCCTGGATCCTTGGTCACATCATCTGGTCCAAGTCTGACACATGGTAAGTGCTCAATAAATATTGAAAGCTCAATAAATAATGAAGGATAAATGTTTGCACAAAAAGGTTTGTACTGAGTTAATTTACTTTCCATGATGTTAACCATGTTATATTCCCTTCACATAGCAACATTCCGATAAAACTCCCTTAAAGATGAAGCTGCTACACAATTCTTTATTGAAGATGAGAAATGAACTTTGTTATTTGCATAATCTGAGGTTTAGTTTTATAAATAAGTCCCTGAAAATTTAGAGATAGATTAATGGATAGAGAGACAGATGGATAGATATAAAATAAAACAAGTTTACTAAAATGTAACATCAAAATTTGGATGATAGCTGAACAGATAGATGTTCACTGGTAAATTCTTTCAACATGACTGTCTTTATGCAAATTTTCATAAATGAATGTGGGAAAGAAAAAGTACCCATGTATATTTCTCCTCTGGGTAGGGTTTACTTTTAATCTATACTTTCTATGTCCTTCAGGTGGATGATTAGCAGGGAAATAGTCAAGAAAATACAGTATATTGTTTAAGCAACAAGTGATATATTTGGTATGATTTCCAGTAGAGAGTTGTGCACTCACATGGTTAATAGGAAGTTGGGAAAACTAGAGCCCATGACTCAGTATTCCTCTGGCTTAAGATCTGGCTGCTGCTTCCAGGGGACTGAGTAAAGTCAGAAGTGGAAGGTGACTCCGAGTTGTTACGTGTTGTAACAGGAGAAATCATTGTCTCACTTGTGACTCATAATTCTCTCATCTAAGGAAATGTGCCCTTGGGATCATTAAGATGGTTCCCTTTCTGTCCTGTGAATCTTGTTGACCTTGGGGCAACTCTTGCTTTTGATGGGTCCAGGATGGGAGGAACCATCATTACATTAATAACAATAACCAGCATGTGAATGAGTGCTCATGGCTTATAAAAGTATTCTATTTGCCTTACTTTATTTGGTTTTCCCAACAATGCTATGTTGCAAATAGGCCAGGAATATTATGCACCCGCCTATTTTACAGATCGAGGCAATGTGTGAGAGACATGGCCAATTTCACGGTAGGGTATTGAGGAGCTGAAATTTGGACTGAGGTTCCTGACTTCTAATCCAATCAGTTACCCTTATCTAATGCCTGACTGAAAATGTAGGGAATATTTCACTATCTCATTTTATGAAAAGGAGGGAGGCTATTTCAAGGAATTAAAGTATCAGAGAAAAGCCCAAGGAAGGTGAAGTCTTCCCAGGCTGAATTCATGCTATGTAACTGCAAAGACTCGAATCCATTTTTCCATTGTGTTCTTCCATGTTTTTTGCAGTGTCTGTCCCTTCTGATAGGATAAATCTCTGCTTGATTCTCTGCTTGAGGTGAATAATACTCTTTTAGGACTAGGGAGTAGAGACTAGCCAACAGGCATCCTTACTATGCTGCTGCTGTGCTTGTCATATGTTCCTTGTATCTTCCCCTCCCCAGGTGGCTGATCTTAGTGAGGTGGAATGATAGCTACTTTAATGCTTATTCCATCAGCTTCTGAGAGCTATTAGAGTTCAAATGTGCCCACTGTTCATGACTTGTAATGCCACTTAATTCCCCCTTTACTTTTGGTTTCTTGAAGGTTAATGAGTGTTGACTACGGAGTCAGACATTCCTGTGTCTGAGACTGTACTCAACTTACCTGTGCCGTCAGCCAAGTTGCTTGGCCTCCCTTAAGTCTCATGTTTTTATCTATAAAATGAGATTAATTATAAAACTTGCCTTTTGGAATTGTTGTGAGGACTAAATGGAATAATACTTATGAAGGGTACAACTCAGTACTTGCTACTTAGAAGATGCTCATAACTATTGCTAAGAATTTTAATAATTCAGAGTTAGAATATAGAAATGCTTTTCATAAACTTGATAAAATTCATCTTACTCTCTAATTAGAAGTAATTATACTTACAACATTTTGCCAACAAAGATCCGTATAGTCAAAGCTATGGCTTTTCCAGCAATCATGTACAGATGTGAGATTTGGGCATTAAGAAGACTGAGCACCAAAGAATTGATGCTTTTCAATTGTGGTGATGGAGAAGACTCTCAAAAGTCCCTTGAAGATCATGGAGATTAAACCAGTCAATCCTAAAGGAAATCGACCCTGAGTATACATTAGAAGGACTGATGCTGAAACTTCAATATTTGGCTACCTATTTTTGAAGAGCCGACTCACTGAAAAAGACTCTGATGCTGCGAAAGACTGAGGGCAGGAGGAGAAGGGAGGAACAGAGAGTGAGATGGTTAAATGGCATCCCTGACTCAATGGACATGAGTTTGAGCAAACCCTGGGAGACAGCGAAAGACAGGGAATCCTGGTGTGCTACAATTCATTGGGTCACAAAGAGAGCTGGACACAGCTTGGAGACTGAACAACAGCAACATTTACACACAGCTTTTTCTTCCTGCCTCCTCCCTCCCTCCCTTCCTTCCTTCTATAGACTAAAGGAAAGGCCCAGTATGAGAGCTGTGAGTTAAGTTTTGTTGGGGCAAAATGAGGACTACAGCCTGGGAGACAGGATTTCTGATAGCTCTGAGAAACTGCTGCAAAGAGGAACTTCTGCCTGACTTACAGTTTTGTTCTTTTGTCTCTGAAAAAAGTTCAGTGTCTTGTTAGGGGATAAGTGTCATGTATGATTTTAGTGAAGGGGGGCACCTGCAGTCATACACACATTTTGGCAGAGGTTTGCTGCTAGTCATGAGCAAATTCGCCATTAATGAGTTTAGTGCTTTTCTGGATATGAAGAGATACAATAATTGGGCTCATAAAATCTTATTCTGAAAATATCTAACTATCTGAAGACCTGTCCTGCCAGTTTTTCCAAGAGCACAGAGTGCTTCATTCCTGTTCTCCATTGTATATTCCTTTCAGAGGGTATTGAATGTCAGCAGCTGCAGCAGCACTTGATTTATTCCTTGTAGAGGTAGCTGTCAAGTGCCAATTTGTAGTTGACAAAGTCCTTCTTTCCCTCCTTCCTCTCTCCTCTCCAGCTCCCTCCCTCCCTCCTTCCTTCCTTCTGCACATTGTCATTGAGTGTTTCTATCATGTTAGGCAGTCTCTACTCATGGATATTGCAGGTTACAGTGGAAAACTAAGGAATCACATAAATGGATGTAAAATTATACCTTTAGGTTTCAATTAGTGGATTTTGTAATTTGTCCATTTATGATAGGATATGGTTGAAGCTTCAACATGGGATCTTCTAGGACGGAGAACCCTTCACTTCTAAAAGGATTCTGGCATTCAAATTCCAGTCATGTTCTGATCCTTTGGTTCCCTGGAGGTGGTATGGAGACTTAGTTTTTGGGTGTTATCTGAGGTCAAAAATTCTCCCCTTGTGCCTACTTTGACTGCCTTGGACTGAAGCTGAGGGAGGGGACTACAAGGTGGGGCAGGGTTCCTGGAGGAGGGCCAATGCTGATAGTCTGTTGACAATCACCAGGTTGCAGATTGCAACTTTATTCCAAGAGCAATGGGAACCCATTGAAGAATTTCAGGTAGGACTGTAACATAACTCTCATGAGTCATTTATTTTAAATGGAAGTCTGCCCAGTTAAGCCATCTTTATCCATGTGGCCAGTGAGCAGAGGGCAGACATGATCCCCAGGATTGATCATCTGAATTTTAACGCCATGCTCAGTGATCTGGAAAATTGTGAAAGTAATAGGCCTTCATGTCCTCCTCTGGGAAGTTTATTGAACAAGCTGTTAAAAAAAACTTCAATTGAGTAAATTTGAAGACTTCATTGGCTTTATTCAATGACTTCTGAATCAAGCAGTATCCCAGTTATTAAGCAGAAGGGAGTTCTGAGGGGTTGTGCAAATGGAAGGTTTTTATAGGAAGAAAGGAGAGGCAAGGAAGCCATCAGCAAAGTATATTTGGGGCAGACACCTGTTTTTTTGAGGGGGAGAGGGCTTACAAGGGTTTTATCATCTTTCGCTGGGCAGGGGCAGGAATGGAGAAGGAGTAAAATACAACAGATTATCACCACATTGCCTACCCAAAAATTCCAGACTAGTTGATTAAGATATATTGCTGGGGAAGGCTTTAAGTGCAATTATGTCAGGTATTATAGAGGTGTGGTACCGTGGGCTTTAGCATAAGTGACACTTTTGGGGGCCTGTGTTTTTTCTCTTTAGCACCAGCACAGCTGGATTATATTTCTGGATGTGTGCAGTAAGCCTCCTTCCAGAGGGCTCCGTACTTCTTCAGGGCCCTGCAAGAGGAGCAGACAAAATCATGAGTAAGTGAGATTCGGGTCAAAGGAGCTACTTCAAGGAACATTTGCTCTTTTACTTAATACTTTACAACGCTGTCATTTTCAGCTATATCTGAAAGACCTCTTTCTATCTTGCCCAGTGGAGGGAGTCAAATACACTGACTTATGTTTTAGAAAGTGAGTTCACATTTTCTATATGGAGGAAATTGAGATTTTCTTTTGTTGTATGCTTTTCTGTACTCCAAAGCATCATTTCCCTTTTCTCCAGTATTAAAAGAAAAGGCTCTGCTGAATCTCTATAAGATAAATCGTATAACTATAAACCAACTCATCCTGTATCCACCTACCTCTCCTACTTTATAAAGTGAAATATTTTTCTAGCCTCTGGTGATACAGGAGAGAATAGGAGTGATGAGAGTCTTGTCCACCTGGAATTCCTGGTCTGCACTGGGAGACACATATTACCCAATATGCTGTTTAATCATGATTGTGATAAATGTCAGACATGAAGAGAACCAAGCATGTGATAGGTGTAGTCTTGGGGGCAAGGGAGGACTGACATAAAGAAAAGACCTTTCAGGTGAGCTTTGGAGAGTGATTGGAACTTGAGAAGGTGACAGGAGGGGGATGGCAAGTTGGAAGATTATTCTGGTAGAAGAAAAGGTGACCAGGGATGTGTCATGGTAAGGGGCAGGGAGTTATGTAGCAACTGTAGGGAGGTCAGATATCTGGAGGGCAGGAAAGGAGGAGGGCAATGGTAGAAAGTGAAGATGGATCACTTTTCAGGGATCTGATATGACCAGGTCTAGCCTTGCTGGATTATTTATTCATTTAATAGGATACTGTTTTTCTTTTTCCTAATCTTAAAAAAAAAAAAATTCAACCAAGCTTTTTGCAGTAAATTTGACAAGCACAGGATCATCTAGGGAACTGTGAATGCTTCAGGATGAGTATGTATTCTCAGTTCCTGTAGGAAGAGTCAAGCCTGCCTGTCCCACAGACCCTGCAAGCATCTTAGTTTGCAACCCTGGACCAGATGATTTGAGAGTCCCTCCCACCAGTTAAGTTCTAAAGCATGTCAAGGCTCTGTGGGTGAATCAAAGACAAGTAATACAGAACCTGGTTTATAAGAAGCTTGAAATTTAGTAGGGTGTCAAGGTATTTTTGATAAGTACCCAGAAGGCAGCAGGTCAATGGTAGGAATGACTGTTATCATTTCTGTTAGTGTTGTTCTATATAGAGCCTCATGTCCATGCTGGGCACGTGGATGCTCCTTAATAAATAGCTATTGGCTGAATGATTCATAAAGCAGTGAAGAGTCTGGGGACCAACAGTGAAGGGAAATGAGAGCTGTGGGTGGAGGGACTGTTATTACCTGAGAATATCTCCAAGTGCCTTCAACATGGGCTTCTTCACATATTGTAGTTCATGCTTGGCACACAGTGACTTCACCAGAGGTGCCATCTTGTGATAATTATGGCGTGGCATTGTGGGAAATAGACTAGGGAAACAGAGAAAGGAGATATAAAACTTCTCAGACCTAAGGAGAAACCCAAAGATCCCTTTTCCCTTTTACAAAATAAAATGGTATCAGCCACACAGACCCAACCTTGACCTTGCACAATACTTTTGTTCTGGGAAATTAAACTTGCTGCCAGACTCATCTTATCCCTTAAACCTCTACAAGCCTTGTGGGTAGCAGATGTTTAGGAAGAACTAAGAGAATATGTTATAGCTCCATCAACTCGTTATTTTTGGCCCGATCCAATGAAAGTATATCATGTAGAACTTTCTACCATTTAGAACTACCTAGAGAACTGGAGATACTGAATTGCCCACCCCACCCTTACTAACTCTATTTGAGTCTCTGTCTTTCTACCTTCCTTAGCAAGAATAGATGAATGTATATTAAGTAATGGTAAATAGCTAAAAGTCCCAGGAAAGGATTAAGAAGTGAGGAGAGATGGATTTTTTAATCCCAAGTTTTCATCAGTCTCCCAGATGATCGTCTTGGATGTAAACCTCTCCTTTAATAAAACTATAAGTAATAATCTTTTTGTTTTGTTTTGCTAAAATTTTCAAGCCCTAATATGAGAGATAGAATGAAAAAAATTCATTGAACAAATAAAAGTCATGTTCTTTCTTTGACTATCATAGACTCACATGGTTAGACAAAGAGAATGTGGAAAGCTTTTCCCCTGACACTCTGGAGAAACTGACTCTCAGTGTTTTAACCTGCATCAAGGTGTGAACTACCCATTTTCTCTCTGTAACTGATCCATTGGTAAAGTATTTCCAGATACCATGTATAAATTGCAGCAGGGACTCCACTTCATTAGTTATTTTGTAAACTTGACTCTAAAGACACAGATAAACAAATATTTGAATTATAGCATAGTTAAGTTTGAACACAAATTGATTACTCAAGTGTCGTGATTTTTCTTAGGTTTTCCCAACAAAGAAAATGCAAAGCCCATAGGAATCTGGAAACTGAGTCACTGATACTTTTCCAAGATTTCACTCCATTTACTTGCAATTGTGACATTTCCTTCATTTCTTTCTTCCCTTATCTATCACTGTTGTTAATTGAAAAATAGCATCCTTTAGAGAATCCTGGTTCTTTTTTTTCCCTTAAGATTGCGAGACTACTGATCCTCTCTGGACCATATGGAGGGCAGTTATTAGTGACAGCCCTTGCCCTTTATCATAAACTATTTCTCTTACTCACTGGTGCTCAATTTGGAAGTTCAAGTGCCCAGTGAACCAGTCATTGAAAAAGGACTGTTCAACATTACAGGTGGTCAAGACCTGCAAAGAAAAAGCTTACATTAGATATAAATGAGCCCGTATGAAACAAGATATTTAGTTATTCTTTGTTTATCCATCATTCAACAAGTGCTGATTGAGTACATATTTTATGTAACAAACCATGAGGGATAAAAATAAGTCCCAGGTCTCAGGGACCTTAGAATTAAGGCATTTTGCTAAGAAGTATTGATAAGGCAACAGATATGAAGAAGTGAATAGGATCTGAGAGGACTAAGTCACTATCAGAATCAAAATCAGAAGACTAAGGTATCATGAGTAAGGACTTTGGCAGATGGAAACAGGATTGTAGGACTCTGGTATAAATTATAGGAGTTTGAATATTATTACCACAGAATAGACTTAAATGACTTCTAAATGGGGGAATAAAGCATACAAGGGCTTAAATCAAGGGTTTTGTGCATGGAAATACATTTATTAATATATACAAGTAGCTTCCTTTTTAATCTAATGTATTTTATCTTGTATAAAGTTCATAGGATTCTCCAGACTACTTAGAATGCTTATGAATGTGACTTTTATTCAGTGCCTTTCTAAGATTTGATACTTGTTAGGGTTGTTGCCATTTTGAATGGTATTTTTGCAGTTGCTTTATGTCAGGGTTCCTTGAGTGTACTTTAGAGCACCTTGGGGTCCCTAGGACACTTTCAGGGGGTCTTCAAAGTCAAAATGATCCCCATAATATGTCTGAGACAGTATTTGCCTTTTTTATTCTCATTCATGCATGCTTATAGCATGGTTCTTTCCAGAGGCTATTAAACATAGGATGATGTAATCTGATGTTAACCTTTATCAGCTTTATCATGTTATTTTAAAATTAATTAATAGATATTTAAAAACTCTGTTTCAATTTTAAATACAGTAAGTATCAGTGGATATAACTTCCAGCAACGAAAGCTCTTTTATGTTTTTAATAAGTTTTAAGAGTGGTTTCTTGACCAAAAAGATTGAGAATCACTACTGTGTGGAACGTCCACTGAATTTGGAAATGAGCATGGAGAAGGAAGCAGTATGATGACTGGATTCTCCAGTTAATCACGGCACAGCCAGTGTCGGGCTTCGGAGGCAGTGTATTCTGCATGGGTCACAAATCTTTTAATCATTAACAGCAGGCTTGCTGAGAATGCCGAGTCTCCTCTCTGGGCCCCACTATCTGTACAATGAAATGAGGGGGATTCCAGGGTTCTCCCTTCTGTTATTCTAGGAGTGTGAGATTCACTGAAAGATTGTATCATATTGAGGCAGGTTTAGTAAACCTTGCCTGTAAAGTGCTGCACAGTAAATGTTTTAATTCTGCATCACAGCTAGGCAGTTCTGCTGTTTGAGAATGAAAGCTATCATAGAGAATACATAATGTATGAGTGTAGCTGTGTTCCAATAAAACTTAAAAAAAAAAAAACTGGGCTAGATTGTCCCTTGGACTGTAGTTTATTAAGCCTTGGTTAAAAGCCAAGGTTCTGAAATCAAACTGCTGAGATTTTAAACCTGCTTCTAGGGAACTCCGACTGGTCCACTGGTTAAGACTGTGTGCTCAACACAGGTTTGATCCCTGGTAGGAGAACTGAGACGCTGCCTGCCACACAATATGGCCAAATAAATAAATAAAACCTGCTTCTACCACTTATTAGCTGTGTGACCTTGCACAAGTTGTGCAACTTCTTCATACCTCAATGTTATCATTTGCAAAGTGGGAATACTCCGAGCACGTAGCTACATGAGATGTAGCAAAACAGTTGACAGCCCCTGGCAAGCCTCCAATAAACATTATTTGAGGTAAGAAGATGGTAATCAGGATGCTTTTGTGGATGCTTTCCTGGAACAGCATTATTACCTGAGAGCTGAACCAGTCCTGGTTCTCATCTTTGCTGATTTTCATTGGTATGTGGCTCATCTCGGTAACATATACAATCCAAGGACTTTCAAAAATCTTTTAAGAGAATAAGAAGATATGATCACTCCTTGGGGAGTCTAAGTTCTGACCCTGGACTTGTATAACCACTGGCAGATCTGGCTGAGCAGTAGAGGAAATGACAGTGACTCAAAGGTTCCAATCATGTGGTGGTTGTTTGTTTTTCATCTTTGCAGACCTTTTAATCTAAAGATGACATACTAGGTATTCAGTCACACTACCTGTCTTGCAGCCTACTGTACCAGAGCAGTGTCCCCAGTATATTCTGTAGGCATTGTTGCAAGGCCCAAAGATACCTACATAACTGAAGGTCAGGCTTCCCTGGTGGCTCAGTGGTCAAGATTCCATCTGCCAGTGCAGGAGATCCAGGTTTGATTCCTGGGTTGGGAAGATCCCCTGGACAAAGAAATGGCAACCAACTCCAGTATTCTTGCCTGTGAAATCCTCAGAGCAGAGGAGCCTGGCAGGCTACAATCCATGGGGTCACAAAAGAGTCAGACATGATTTAGCGACTAAAGCAACAACAAATTAAGGATATATGCAATGTGATTAACAGCTTGGCTGTTGTCATCAGATAGAACTGGGTACAAGTTCTGATTTGGCACTGCCGCTGGCCCTTATTTGCTTTTGAGTAAGTGATTTAATTTCTCTGAACTTTAGTTCTCTTATCAGAAAAATGAAATTGATACTATCTACATTGCCTGGTTGTGCATGTTTGATTACATCAAATAAGATAATGCATGTAAAGTGAATGAAGTTGCTCAGTTGTGTCTGACTCTTTGCAACCCCATGGACAGTAGCCCATCAGCACTTCCATCCATGGAATTTTCCAGGCAAGAATACTGGAGTGGGTTGCCATTTCCTTCTCCAGGGGTTCTTCCTGACCCAGGGATTGACCTGGGTCTCCCACAATGCAGGCAGGCGCTTTACTGTCTGAGCCACCAGGAAAAACCACAATGTAAAGCTTTAGCAAATTGCCTGATGCATAGTAGCTACCATTATTTTATGAATAGTAATGGAGAAGGCACTGGCACCCCACCCCAGTACTCTTGCCTGGAAATCCCATGGACGGAGGAGCCTGGTGGGCCGCAGTCCATGGGGTCGCTAAGAGTCGGACATGACTGAGCGACTTCACTTTCACTTTTCACTTTCACGCATTGGAGAAGGAAATGGCAACCCACTCCAAAGTTCTTGCCTGGAGAATCCAAGGATGGCGGAGCCTGGTGGGCTGCCGTCTATAGGGTCTCACAGAGTCGGACATGATTGAAGTGACTTAGCAATGCAAATGAATGAGGAAGGAATAAATTGGGAAGCTGAAGAGGGTTATTCAGTTTAAAGTCATTTTGATTTGGGGGAAATTTCTAGTTGTAAAATAAATTTTAAAAAATTGCCCTCCTGTTATCTTTGGTAAGAATTATGATGTCCAGCTGGATTACAGTTTAAAGGACTTGGTGATCAGGCAGAATACAGTTGACCTTTGAGAAACATGCAGGTCCACTTAAAATGGGTATTTTTAAGTAAACACACAGTACTACAAGATTAGTGATTGCTTGAATCCACAGTTGTGGAACCACATATATGGATAGATGACTATGGGCTTGAATATCTTTGGATTTTGGTAACTGAGGTGGGTCCAGGGACTAATTCTCCTCAGATGCTGAGGGACTACTATACTATAATTGGGAATTAATCACGTGGGAAAAAAAGGCAAGATTGGGCAAATTCAGTTTCCCAGAAACTCATTCAACTATTTCAGCTGTTTTATCCCACATTTTCCTGAAGTATCTCAGCTACAAGAATGCAGTCTGGTGTCATAATCTGCAAATCTTTGCTAATCATAAATAGATAAAGTAAGAAAGGTAAGAGGACCATCCAGGCAATAAGAGTAGGAGAATATTATTGTTTTCTTACTTGACTAAATATATGAGCATCATGGTTCCGAAGATTCCATAGAAAGGACCGAATGTGATGAAATAGCAGATATAAAAGCTGATGGCCCAGGCAATGTCCTGCAGAAAGAAATGCTTGAAAGTTAAGCTAGTGGAAATAAAACTGGCTAAATCTTATATCCTTATACTCAAGGAAGCTGAATCTGGAAAGGACCAAGCATTTACCTTTCCCCTTTTCTACCAGCCTGATCTAGCTCTAGAGAAGGAATCAAGTTACTCACCTCCCAGTACCTTCTGCGGCACATCATTAGAATGGACTCCAGGTTGAGATATACTGGATGAAAAGGGGGGAAACTGAAAAAAAGAAGAAGAAGAAGAAAAAAAAAACCAAGAAGATAGTGAACAAATGAGCAGATTGATTCCTGTGGAAGCTAGTGGGAGTTGATCTCCTAACATGCTACCCCTGGAGTGTTGCCCCTGAGAAGGATGCAAGGTGGAGATCCCCAACCACATCCCAGATGCTGCTGGGTTTTTAGAGTCTCTGAGGGTGAATCAGGACTTTGGTTCAAGCTCCCTTAAGGAGACTAGGGAAGCTTTGAAGATCTAAGTCATTCCTGATGAAGCATCCTGGAAGGGCTTCTGCTGTGAGCTTTCAAGTTTTCTCAAGGTCCCTGGAATCCTTCAGTTCTTCACAATCCTTCGCGTTGGGCCCTGTCACAATATGTCGAGGTGGCAGATACAGAGCAGGCATGCTGAGTCTGGCCAGATAGTTATTTACCTGCGTCTCCCCCAGGACAGTGAAGTTGCCTGGAGCAGGTAGGAGTCTCATGGAGACCCTTCAGATTTTGACAACTCTCTTCTTGATCAAAATTTAATCAGATACTCTGAGTCCCCATGCTAACTAGGCTTCAAACATGACCCATAGATTCTCAGAGTTTGTGAGCTGTCAGCACAAATGATTTTCTCCACCCTACACACTAAGAGACTCACACAAATGCTAGAAATAGTTTCTAAGAACAATTGAAGGCCGTGTTCCTGGGATGACACCGACACCTTAAAGTCCCTGCCTGAGAAAGTTCAAGACTGTCCAAATAATTTACTGCTTGTTCAGTAGGCTTCTGACCTCCTTTTCTTCAATCATTTGTTAGAAAACTCACAATTATAAAATTCTTTCTGTGTCCCTCTGGGATGGATTGTCCCTGATCCAGAGTGTCTTTCTCAATGACTTGGAGTCATCCCTTTGAAGTACAATCTTTGAGGATCGGGCTCTGTCCTGCAGCCTCTGGGAGGGTAGGAGTTTGCCTTTGATAAGCACCAGTGAGGAGACACACGTGGCTTAACCACATGACCAGCTTCCCCTCCTTTATCCTCTTTCCCTGATTTCCGTTAGCATGTCCCCGTGTTTTAAAAGTCTCCCATCTTTCATTTCTGGAGAGTTGAGCTCAGCCTATACTGAAGTACCTTTCCTTACTACAGGAATCTGCATGAAAGCTGTCTCGCCACCTTTATGAAATGTCAAGCCTCATCTCTCTCTGACAGGTCGAGTATGACTCATTTGTACCTGTCATACTATGTTGAAGACATTTTACAGAAAATGACAAAATGAAACAACTCCTGAGGATGATGTGGTTTGTAAGCTGGGCATTCTGCAGTGAAGCTACAGTATTCATCCATTCCTCATAAGCTAAGGCTGTGTTGTTTTACTACACACAGGAGGAGACTTCAGACAAGAGACTCCAACAGTTTTTTCTTATGTGAATACACATCTGTCTGGGCTGGAAGAGTTCTCTTTCAAACCGGGGCACCAATGTCCTCCACACCCTTTTTGGTCATGAAAGAGAATAACTGCATTAGGAGAAGTCCTCAGAATTCTAGCACTGGAAGAGGCTGCAGTGGTGGTTGAGCCTCGTGTCTCAGAAAATGGACTCACAGGCCATCCCGGTCAGGCACGAGACAGATGACCCTTGGTGGCCAATGTTTGGGCAAGCCAGATCATCTGCAGCACGTTCTGAATCTTAACACTGTTGGCATTTTAGGGTCAGATAATCCTTTATTGTTCAGGGCTGCTCTGTGTACTATTAGACATTCCATAACATCCCTGGCTTCTGCCCCGCAGGCGTCAATACCATTCCTCCCCCGTTGTTGCGATAATCAAAAAAGTATCTATACGCTGTCAACGTCCCACTGGGGGCAACAGTGCTCTTAGCTGAGAACCACTGATCTATAGGAAATGTTTGGAATCTTTACTAATTTGGGCTTCTTTTCCAAATGAGTAAGTGTGTTTCAGATGAGCATATTTTGGGGTCCTAAACTTTTCTTCTTCAGCAATCATGAGTTTGACTTGGTTAAGAGCAAAACACTTTTGCTTCTAATATTTTTATTGTATTAGCATTATTCACCTACCCTATTTTCTCTCAAGCCTAGAACATATCCAGACCTGTCTTATTGTATGTGTGTGTGTGTGTGTGTATCTGTCTACTAAAATACCTTCTACAGTTGTATGTAAGCTGTGGGAACAATCGACTTTCTTCCACACAGAAGCTCTAAATGTGACTTTTATTGTGAGACTCTGCTTTTTCTGGCACCTACTGTCAGTACTTGAGCATTTTTTTCCTATTTTTCCTCCCTGTCCATATACCACTATCATTTTCTTCTTGGTAAGTATTGTATTTAGTTTATCCAGGATGAGAGTCACAGATACCAGACCCCTTGGTTGGCATCCTGCCCCCCATCCTTCTTGGACCATCTCCTTCCCTGTACAGTAGCCAGAGTAATGAGATGCCCATTAAGAATGCCTAATTGCTCTTCTGTTTTCCTCTTCAGATTCCACCCAAGTAAGTCTGAAATAAAACAGGCTGCTTTTTTGAGGCACAACAAGACCTGGGATCGTCTCTCTGTAGAAGGATTTCAGTCATGCCTTCTGGATTGACAACTGTTTGCTTCAAGGAAATGGGATGATAAGGATTGTGCTCCCTGGTGACTCACTCATGCAGAAGTACAGGTGTTGCTTCTCGTAGTTGGCAAATTTGATTTTGTTCTTGCCATACTGAATGAAGAGAGAATGAAATGAAAGTAAGAACAAAATAGACTTGTTATCATACTCAAGATTGTGTGTGTGTGTGTGCGTGCGCATGTGTCTGTGTGTTTGTATGTGTGTGCATGTGTGCATATATGTGTGTGTCTGTGTGTGCCTGTGTGCGTGTGTGTCTGTGTGTGTGTGTGCATGTGTGTGTCTCTCTGTGTGTGCATGCATGCGTGTGTGTGTATGTGTGTGTGTGTGTAGAATCTCTATGGAAAGAGCCATCTGATCAGAGTTCATTTACTGTCAAAGTGAAGGCACTGAGGAACCAGAACTGAAGGGGAAGGAAATATTGTGGTGCCTTTTTCTTTATTTAAATGTGGGCATTCTTGCAGGGATGGTTTATTCCATTTGAATTCAGGGATTGTGATCATTTATTTTTATTCCCATGGGAGCCATTTTAAAATTTTTGTCCTGGTGTAAATGGAATGGTGATGGAGGATAAATATTTCTGATAAGTTTTCAAGGTCTTCTTCAACCTATGTGCTTAGAGTTCTGCTTGAAGCTCAGTCTGCTTGTATCCATCCATCCATTTAACAGATACTTGTTGAATGGTTACATTATAAAACACATAGTCATAACCTCTGGTATCTACTTCATCTTTCATCCTTTAGTTCCATTGTGGATCTCATGCTGTGGTTTACACATTTTAAGCCTTGATAATATATAATCTTACCACTGAGAATTTGAGTCATTTCCTAGGAGTCTTCTTAGTTAATTTAGTCTGTGCCCAAATGCACAAAGGCAGCAAATATCTTGAGAGGAGGCATAGAAGTAATGGTTTATCTCTATGACCAAAGAGACACTTAGTAAATGTTTAGTTGAAGGAATTAATGAATGAATGATAATTCAAATCTCCTGTATAATTTTACCTTATGTTCAGTTAAAACACTGTGAGGCGTGTTTAATTTTTCTTTTCTCCTTCTTTTGACACCTTCCCTTCTATATATTTCTTCTGTTATTTGGATATTAGACTTGACCCTTGTTTCTCTTACTATCATAAATAAAAATAAATGCCATGGTGATAAAGTAATGACAGTTATTTGCAGTGACTCTCAAGCTTCTGGATATTTAAGTGGTAGGAAACTTGAAAGAGGGAGTCAGTGGAGAATTTTGGAGAGTTGGAAAATGTAGGTGAAGGATTGATTTTTGAGTATGGTTCCAAAGGAGAAGTCTAACTTTTCCAGAGTATGATCACAGGACCTGGCCCTAGAGGATTTAAATAATACTTGTTAAAGGAATGAATGTTTGAAGAAAGTGGTAGAAAGACTGACAGTAAAATGCGAATAACAGAAACATTTAAGGCTTATCAGAATTAGTTTTGTTGTAAAATGACTGAATTTAGAGGGAACTGATTGTAAGTAATGTGGTGTGCATTGGCTTTGAAACTATAGTAAATAGAAACCTAAGCCTCAAGGGATATGTCTCTTGAACGATGGAAAAGTGATGATGTCTCCATCCTCTGTGAAGAGGCAGCATGTGAACTGGATACAGTTCTACAGAAGGGACTTCTGGAGGGGGCCAGGCTGCCTCATGAACTCCAATGGAGACAAATCTCCATTGCTGTGAGGGAATGAGGAGAGAAGTCAAAGTGTTATAAGTTTAGTGATCAGCCGAGGAGTTCACAAGAATTCCCTGGTGCTCAGACTGTAAAGTCTGCCTGCAATGTGGGAGACCCAGGTTCGATCCCTGGAGAAGGAAATGACAACCTACTCCAGTATTCTTGCTTGGAAAATCCCATGGGTGGAAGAGCCTGGGGGGCTACAGTCCATAGGGTCACAAAGAGTCAGACAGAACTAAACGACTTCACTTTAGGAGTTTGCAAACTTTGGAGAGCTCTGACTTGTTTGTGGAGTCATTGTGAAGAATGACTGAAGACTACAGTCAAAGTTTCTTTCTTTTTTTATTTTCTTTATATCTCAGCAGGAGACTTTTCCCTAATTGGAAGAAGGTTGTCTTCCCAAACTGGGAAAACCTATTTTGAGAAAGTTACACAATTCTGGTTACAACAAAGTCCACACAGCAAGTGACTAAGCTACATTCCTTTGTTTTTAGAAAGCTCCTAAATTCTTCCAGAAGGAGATAGAGCCTCTTCCTAAGCATTTAATTCTCAGGATCCATAATTTCTTCTCAAGGAAAGATACCTTTCTGTGGTTATCCTTATGCCTTCTATCTTGAAAGCAGACTCTAAAAGTCTTGGTAATAATCCTTACATGCTGGTTTTTAAGCTGAGGTTTAAGAAAGTCAACAGCTGAGACATCCTGGAGTTTGCCTTCCTTTTTCCTTTCCTTAAGAAATCTGAATTAGAGGCGAGGTCCTGTGTATTGTGAGGCATTTGAGCTGAGTTTCATGTATAAATGAACCAAAATGACCTAAACTAAAAATAACAGCTTAGTTTCTTCCAACAGCTAGAATTAGTTGACATAACTAGATATATAGATGTTTCATGATTTAGTACTTGTTGAATGTACTGCCATGCCTTCTATGTGATTTAGCCTGTATGACTTTTAAGATCATGAAGTCATTCATTCCACATTTTCTTCTTTTCTTACAACACCAGATTCACTTATTTAAAACCTATATCCTGCAGATGAATGGATAAGAAAGCTGTGGTACATATATACAATGGAGTATTACTCAGCCATTAAAAAATACATTTGAATCAGTTCTAAGGAGGTGGATGAAACTGGAGCCTATTATACAGAGTGAAGGAAGCCAGAAAGAAAAACACCAATACAGTATACTAACACATATATATGGAATTTAGAAAGATGGTAACAATAACCCTGTATGCGAGACAGCAGAAGAGACACAGATGTATAGAAGTCTTTTGGACTCCGTGGGAGAGGGCGAGGGTGGGATGATTTGGGAGAATGTCATTGAAACATGTATAATGTCATATATGAAATGAATCGCCAGTCCAGGTTCGATGCATGATACTGGATGCTTGGGGTTGGTGCACTGAGATGACTCAGAGGGATGGTACGGGGAGGGAAGAGGGAGAGCAGTTCAGGATGGTGAACACGTGTATACCTGTGGCAGATTAATGTTGATGTATGACAAAACCAATACAATATTGTAAAGTAATTAACCTCCAATTAAAATAAATAAATTTATATTAAAAATAAATAAAATCTATATCCTGGACTTAAAAGAAGAAGAGATGCTCTCATAACATGCTTGAAGCCAGCATCTCCAGCCTGATCTCCTAAAGACAAAGGTGTAGACCTTTCCAAGAACCACTTCCTGGAACATTTCTCTAGTGCTTAGGATTTCTAAACATACTTTGACAGGTTGTAAATCTCCAATAACAAAAAGTGGGCCTACGTCAATATGTGGGTCTTTGGGGTATATATTTGTTTTTACGTGGTGTTGGGTTGGAAGTGCCGGTTTTCCACCATTTTGAAGATATGCCCTGAGGAGAAAAGAACATTCATTAGCTGCAAGATTTCTCTCCTGAAGTATCTTTCATTATCAGAGTTTTCCAAAACTAAAGAAAATCAACCCTGAATATTCACTGGAAGGACTGATGCTGAAGCTAAAACTACAGTACTGACCACGTGATGTGAAGAGCCAACTCACTGGAAAAGACCCTGATACTGGGAAAGACTGAGGGCAGGAAGAAAAGGGGATGACAGAGGATGAGATGGTTGGATCATATCACTGATCCAATGGACATGAGTCTGAGAAAACTGTATGAACTGGTGATGGACAGGGAAGCCTTGTGTGCTGTGTTCATGAGGTCGCAATGAGTCAGACATGACTAGTGCCTGAATAGTAACAATCAGAGTTTTCTGCCTACATCTCCAAAGTTTAATTAGGATATGGATTCCTGGAACATGCCGCCACCCCTCATTCCTGGGTCACAGAATGATTCATTGCCTAGAGGCTCTAAAGCCTACCAGCAAATAATTATCTTACCCAGGAACACAAATTCCAGGTTAAAACAACTCCTGATAATGAAGAAGAATAAAAACCATTGAAATGAAATGTTTTTCCATCTTTCTTTTTTTTTTTTGTCCTCCTTTTAAAAAGGAACATGAAATAGGTAGAGCAGAGACTGTACTTCTTATTTTATAATTAAAGAAACTTCAGCCCTAAAACTAATTCGTTCTGGGGGGAAAATGGCCCCAGGGTTCCTACTTCAACGAATATTTTAAAGAGTCATGGATCTGAAGTCATCTCCTGTGGGGGCTTGCCTCTGATCATCACATGTTCAAGCTTCAGTGCTCTCATTAAATATAAAAGAATACAAGTACTTTAGTTGATGCTGAGCTCATATCATCTCTAATTAAGTTGTTTGGGACTTTTTTCTTTCAGTGAAAATCTGAAGGTTTTAGGAGAGAAAAGGATTTGGAAGCACATCAACTTACTTGCATCCACTGGATGTATAAATGCTTCCGTGTGGTTTGGGAAATTATCTACCCTTTGATGTTCAGTTTCATCTTCAGTAAATATACTATAATATAATGACATTTACCTGCATGGGTTGTTTAAGGAGACATGGATTGCTGTATGTAGAATACTGGCATATTGAGATATTAAATTTATCTTCCCTTCCCATATTGTGTTAATCATTTATAGAAGAATAAGCAATAGTCATAGCTTTTACTGAATATATGACATCTCTCAAAAATTGATTAATGTGTATTTTAGGTCTGTAGTGCTCACTAGAGTAGCCCTTATCTATATGTGGCCACTGAGCACTTAGTAAGTGACCAGTCAAATTGAGGCGGGCTGTGTAAGGATATAACACATACTAGATTCAAAGCCTCAGAATGAAAAAAGAATTTTTATATTTCTTTCATGTTAAAATGAAAATATTTGGAATATATACAGGAATAATAAAGTTGGAAGAGGGTGTTTGCTGTGACCAGTGTGTTCTCTTGGCAAAATTCTGTTGGCTTTTGCCTGGCTTCATTCAACCCAAGGTCAAACTTGCCTATTACTCCAAGTATCTCTTCATTTCCTACTTTTACATTCCAGTCCCCTTTGATGAAAAGGACATATTTTTTCAGTTTTAGTTCTAGAAGGTCTTGTAGGTCTTCATAGAGCCATTCAACTTCAGCTTCTTCAGCATTAATGTTTGGAGCATAGACTTCGATTACTGTGACATTGAATGATTTCCCTTGGAAATGAACAGAGATCATTCTTTCATTTTGAGATTGCATCCAAGTAGTGCATTTAGGACTCTTGTTGATTATGAGAGTTACTCCATTTCTTCTAAGGAATTTTTGCCCACAGTAGTAGATGTAATCTTCATCTGAATTACATTCGCCCATTCTGGTCCATTTTAGTTCACTGATTCCTAAAATGTCAGTGCTCACTCTTGCCATCTTCTGTTTGACCACTTCCAATTTGCCTTGATTCATGGGCCTAACATTCCAGGTTCCTATGCAATATTGCTCTTGACAGCACTGGACTTTACTTCCACCACAGTCACATCCATAGCTCAGCAATGTTTTCACTTTGGCTCCGTCTCTTCATTCTTGCTGGAGTTATTTCCCCACTCTCCTCTAGTAGCACATTGGGTACCTACCGACCTGGGATTTCATCTTTCAATGTCATATCTTTTTGCCATTTCATATTGTTCATGGGGTTATCAAGGCAAGAATACTGAAATGGAGTACAAAATGAAGCAGGGCAAAGGCTAGCAGGGTTAGCTAGACTTGGATTACTGTGATACTGAATGGTTTGCCTTGGAAACGAACAGAGATCATTCTGTCATTTCGTTTCTCACCAAATCCTAAAACATCATAGAAAAGCTGATATCCAGTTGAAGTCCTACTTTTAGAGATGAGAACACTGAGAGCCAGAGATAGAATCTGACTTGTTCAGGGTTGCACAGTGAGCATTATCAGAGCCAGGGCTAAATCCTACTTTCATCAATCCGTGTACTGTTATCTGGTTTCATTCTTCTATCCACCTATCCATCCATCATTCCATCCATGCCTTCATGCATTCTACAAATGCTTATTGAAGGCCTACTGTGTGTTAGGCACTCTGTTAGGCACTGCATTTCAGGGGTGCATAAGATAGTGTTCCTGTCCTTCTGGAGCATATCTGAGGGAGATAAGCCCAATTGCCCCTGCTTTTTCCAGTAGTCTGGGTTTTGCAACCTTCAACTCTTAAACCAAGCCATCTAACTTTCCATGGTTTCTCTCTTTTGTTAAACTTTTATCTATTTTGCATCTTTTCTTTTACTTATACATTGTCTTCCCAAGATTAAATGGTTTGCTGGATTCCCCTAGCCTCCTAGAAGTACATGTCCAGACCCCTTCTAAGAGTATTTATACTGATGACTTTATAGGGTATATCTCCTGAGAGGTGGCTCTTTAATGGTGTACCAGGGATTGGGCCAAATAGTTTATTGGCTAAGAAAAAACATAACTTATTAAATAAAATTAACCATTTCTCCTAAACATTTAAAATTCCAATTTTAGCATATATGTTATAATGTTGTGTGTGTGTGTGTGTGTATGTGTGTATAGTCACTACATTGTTAGTATATTTACACTTACTTGTGGGGTGTGTAGTAACATTTTTTGCTGATAAGTGTATGTAGAAACCACTGCTTAGTGAAATGACTTTCAGAATCCCATCATACTCCTGGAACATTCTGTACCTTGAAATGACCCATCACAAATTTTTACATCAGACGGTTCCACTTGGACTTCTTAAATATGGAAAGGTGTCCCATGTCATGTTGCAGAAATGAACCCTGAACCTAGAAGAGACAGGGCTACTGTCAGAGAAGGTGACAAGATAAGAAGAAAGTAGTAAGTGAGTGCGCTGGTAGATCTGGGAACCCAAGGGAATATTGAGAGATCTCTGTATCTGTCACACTTGCTGTGTTCTTTCCCATCTCTGTGCCTTTGCACAGGTGGTTCTGTTTGCTGACAATACTCTTCTCTCCACTGTCACAGTCTTCCAGTGTGGAATGGAAGGAGGATGCCTTTGGAGTCAGGCTGACTAGGGCTCTAAACTGTCCTTCACCACTTTACAAGTTATACAACTCTTGGCAAGCTAGTCGGTACCTCTGAACTCAGTTCTTTGTTTGAGAAGCAGGGATTATAATATACCTTGCTCATTCAGCTATTTTGCAGCTGAATACATGTAAAATTCCTGATAATGCTAAGCAGTCAAATATTTGTTTCCTTTCTTGATTCCAAAAGTTGCTTTTCAAAGAATAAAGCAAGTTGACTTTTCAAGAGAAAAATGAGCAGATAAAATTTTGTAATTAACACTGATGTTAATTCTCCATGAAATCATCCCTAATTGCCTCAATTAGAATTAGATACCTCTTTCTGCTCCAACAGCACATGCTTGTTTCTTTTCCTTCTGCCTTATATCATGTCTAGATATTTCAATGACCAGCTCCTCCCCTGGAAGACTGTTTCCCAAGTGAGGGTCAGGTGTGTTTCCCTTTGTGTCCACAATACAGTGTTGTGGTCATAGAATGCCATCTTCAGAGCTCTTTCTTCATTCAAAGGATTTATCAATTGCCCTGCTACATGCCAGTTGCTGATTGCCATTTCTGGTAGAATATATGATCCTTCAGTTCAGTTCAGTCGCTCAGTCGTGTCCAACTCTTTGCGACCCCATGAATCGCAGCACACCAGGCCTCCCTGTCCATCACCAACTCCCGGAGTTTACTCAAACTCACATCCATCGAGTCGGTGATGCCATCCAGCCATCTCATCCTCAGTCGTCCCCTTCTCCTGCCCTCAATCCCTCCCAGCATCAGAGTCTTTTCCAATGAGTCAACTCTTCGCATGAAGTGGCCAAAGTACTGGAGCTTCAGCTTTAGCATCATTCCCTCCAAAGAACACCCAGGGCTGATCTCCTTCAGAATGGACTGGTTAGATCTCCTTGCAGTCCAAGGGACTCTCAGGAGTTTTCTCCAACATCACAGTTCAAAAGTATCAATTATTTGGTGCTCAGCTTTCTTCACAGTCCAACTCTGACATCCATACATGACCACAGGAAAAACCATCCTATTATCATGTAGTAATAAATAGACTCTCTTCATAGACTGGTGTATTGATAAGCATTGGTGAAATGAGGCTTTTGGCCAGGGTCTCAGGTAATTTTTTTTTAAAATACAGATATATAACTTCTTTTTAGTAGAATCTTTTTTTTTTTTTTTAAAGTGGAAGCATGTTTAACAGAATGTATAAATAGTGATATATATACACACACACATATTGGTGAAGGCAGTGGCACCCTACTCCAGTACTCTTGCCTGGAAAATCCCATGGACAGAGGAGCCTGGTAGGCTACAGTCCATGTTAAGGTTCAGACACGACTGAGCGACTTCCGTTTCACTTTTCACTTTCATGCGTTGGAGAAGGAAATGGCAACCCACTCCAGTTTTCTTGCCTGGAGAATGCCAGGGACGGGGGAGCCTGGTGGGCTGCCGTCTGTGGGGTCGCACAGAGTCGGACACGACTGAAGCGACTTAGCAGCATATATATATATATATGCGTATACATATCAGTAAAATTAATGTGGGGCTTCCTTTCTTCCTGGTGGCTAAGACAGTAAAGTATCTGCCTGCCATGTGGGAGGCTCGGATTTGATCCCTGGGTCAGGAGGATTCCCTGGTAAAGGGAATGGCAACCTACTCCAGTATTCTTGCCTGAGGAAATCCATGGACATAGGAGCCAGTTACAGTCCATGGGGTCAAAAAGGTTGGAAACAACTGAGTGATTAAAAAGAAAACAAAATAAGTTCACATGTGTGCCTATAGTCTTAAAACAATCATTGAACAACCATGAAAAATGTTGGTTGGTTAATGAACGAAAGACAAAGGTGAAGGTTACATGGCCTAGAACGGAACTTCAGTTACCGACATTGTGTGGATAATGTCGGGCAAAGAGCAGCAACTGTCAAGGATATTTACCACATGCCAGTCTCTGTGCTAGGTACTCTACAGAGTAACTTGTTTAGTTCTCCTCAGAATATTTCCATAAAAAATTGTTACCCCATGTTACAGATAAGAGAACTGGCGCCCTGTGGGTTTTGATAACTTAGTTTCCAGGAAGTACCAGACAGCCACTGACACCAGTGTAAAGAGAGAAGGAAAATTCCGAGGCTTCCCATAGAGCCACTGCCTGGGCTTGGGATATCTACTTACCTGAGCAACCGTGAGAAGAAAAGAAATGAATATTGTGATAGGCCAGCCACTGCCAAAATGCCACACTATTACCCAAGCCAGGGCCTCCAAAATCAAGATCTGGGCGAGGTGAAGGAAGAAGAACCCCAGGTTGGCATTGAACATATTCATGGTCTCTACTGTCCTCTGCAGTTCTTGGAAATCTTCCACCAACCAGGACTGTGAGATAAGCATGCAAGAAAGGAATTAGTTCCCTCAGTGGAGAGGGAGCACAGATGAGCATAATTATTAACCTATTTTATTAATGTATGATACCTTAATTTTATGAATATACATTTATTTATTTAATAAGTATAATTAGGCATAATTTAAACAAAAAAGCAAAACCTAAAAAAAAGTTAACAAAAGCAAAATGCTTAAAACAAGTTATGATATATATATATATTTTTTTTTCCTGCAGAAGAGACAGATGAGTAGTGATTTGTAAACTGTCCTCTAATTGTTATGGGACTTACAACTTACTTCTTTTGGGGGGGGGATGGGGGAGGTTCAGTGAACAAATACATAACTTTTAACAATTCTTTTTAAAACTGATTAATTAAAAAAATGTGATGCAGATAATTTCTTTTGAGGTCTTTATTGAATTTGTAGCAATATTGCTTTTATTTTATTTTATTTTATTTTATTTTTTGACTGTGAAGCATGTGAGATCTTGATTCCCTGACGAGGGATCAAAGCTGCACCCCCTGCATTGAAAGGAGAAGTCTTAACAACTGGGCTGCTAGGGAAAACCCCTTAAATTAATTTTCTAGTTTTCAAAACAAAAAGGTTTATTGAAGTATAGTTGATTAACAATATTGTATTGGTTTCAGGTGTACAGGAAATCATATATATATATATATATATACACACATACATATACACATATTGTTTCTTCAGATTCTATTCCATTGTAGACCATTACAAGATATTGAATATAGATCCCTGCCAAACAGTAGGTCCTTGTTTGTCTGTTTTATATGTAGAAGTGTGTAGCTATTAATAATAATTGCCTTTTTAAATCAATGTGTTGTTTGATCTCTGATTATACTTTGGGGAACTTTGCTATCTATACAGATCTGTGTTACTTTCTATGTTATCAGCTATTTAGTGTGTGCAAAAGACTCCTTTATGAAAGATAGCGTTCACTTAGATTAGCTCAAAGGATGAATTTCTTGTGAGATGCTCAGAAGCTCTACAGGAATGAGACAGGGTGTCCTCTGGTATTTGTGGTGTGTGTTTTGGTTGAAGGAGTCCTTATTCTGTGTACATGTACTGTGCTTATGTATGTATGTCAAGTGCTAGCATGGATTTATGAACTTGCACATACTCAAGAGTCAGCGAAAGGGCTGGGAAGAAATATCTCCTTAGCTTAATAACTATAATGGGTTGAAACTCAGACTGTTGAGAAAGTGACCAGGGTATAAGAATGAAAACTTGATTGTTCAGATGTAAAAGAAAAGAGAAATTTGAAATATTAATAAAAAAGAGCTATTAGCATAATCCTAGAAGCAAGAAAATTCATTTCAAAATTCACTGATACAATTTTTAAATGATCCAATACCCAGGAAAGGTCTGGATGGGTTCATCTCTAAAGATCCCACGAACATCAGAATGGCCACAGATAACTTTAATAGATCTTACAAGTGTGCTAGTCAACAAAAGGGCTCAAAATACAGGACTTAGGTGCAAAACCAAAAATGAAAGATTATCTCTGTTCATTTCCAAGGGAAACCATTCACTAGCAGAGAAATCCAAGTCTGTGCTCTGATCACTAATGCTGAAGAAGCTGAAGTTGGATGGTTCTCTGAAGATTTATAAGACCTTCTAGAACTAACACCAAAAAAAGATGTCCTTTTCATCATCAGTTCAGTTCAGTCGTTCAGTCATGTCCAGCACTTTGTGACCAAATGGACTGCTGCACACTAGGCTTCCCTGTCCATCATCAACTCCTGGAGCTTACTCAAACTCATGTCCATTCAGGTGGTGATGCCATCCAACCATCTCATTCTCTGTCATCCCCTTCTCCTACATTCAATATATCTCAGCATCAGGGTCTTTCCAAATGAGTCAGTTCTTCACATCAGGTAGCCAAAGTATTGCAGTTTCAGCTTCAGTATCAGCCCTTTAAATGAATATTCAGGACTGATCTCCTTTAGGATGGACTGGTTGTATCTCCTTGCAGTCCAAGGGACTCTCAAGAGTCTTCTCCAACATCACAGTTCAAAAGCATCAATTCTTCAGCGCTTAGCTTTCTTTCATCATAGGGGATTAGAATGCAAGTAGGAAGTCAAAAGGTACCTGGAGTAACAGGCAAGCTTGGCCTTGGAGTATGAAATGAAGCTCAGCGGAGGCTAACAGAGTTTTCCCAAGAGAACAGACTGGTCATAACAAACACCATCTTCCAACAAATAATAGATGACTCTACACATGGACATCACCAGATGGTCAACACCGAAATCAGATTGATTATATTCTTTGCAGCGAAAGATAGAGAAGCTTTATACAGTCAGCAAAAACAAGACCGGGAGCTGATTATGGCTCAGATCATGAACTCCTTATTGCCAAATTCAGACTGAAATTGAAGAAAGTAGGGGAAACCACTAGGCCATTCAGGTATGACCTAAAGTAAATAACTTGCAGTTATACAGTGGAAGTGAGAAATAGATTCAAAGGATAAGATCTGATAGACAGAGTGCCTGAAGAACTATGGACCTAGGTTCATAACATTGTACTGGAAGTGGTGATCAAAATCATTCCCAAGGACAACAACTGCAAAATGGCAAAGTAGTGTTTGAGGAGCCCTTACAAATATCTGAGAAAAGAAGAGAAGTGAAAGACAAAGGAGAAAAAGAAAGATATACTTATCTGAATGCAGAGTTCCAAAGAATAGCAAGGAGAGATTAAGAAAGCCTTCCTCACTGATCAATGCAAAGAAATAGAGGAAAACAATAGAATGGGAAAGACTAGAGATCTCTTCAAGAAAATTAGAGATACCAAGGGAAAATTTCCTACAAAGATGGGCACAATAAAGGACAGAAACCATATGGACCTAACAGAAGCAGAAGATATCCAGAAGAGGTGGAAAGAATACAGAGAACTATACAAAAAAGATCTTAATGAACCAGATAACTATGATGGTTTTGCTATCACTCACCTAGAGCCAGACATACTGGAGTGTGAAGTCAAGTTGGCCTTAGGAAGCATCACTACCAACAAAGGTAGCAGAGGTGATAGAATTCCAGTGGAGCTATTTCAAATCCTAAAAGATGATGCTGTTAAAGCGCTGCATCCAATATGCCAGCAAACATGAGAAACTCAGCAGTGGTCACAGGACCTGAAAAATCAATTTTCATCCCAATCCCAAAGAAAGGCAATGCCAAAGGATGTTCAAACTTCTGCACAATTGCAGTCACTTCACACACTAATAAAAAATTCTTAAAATTCTCCAATCTAGGCTTCAACAATATGTGAACCAAGAATTTCCAGATGTTCAAGCTGAATTTAGAAGAGGCAGAGAAACCAGAAATCAAATTGGTAATATCTGTTGGATAATAGAGAAAACAAGGGAATTCCAAAAGACATCTACTTCTGCTTCACTCACTATGCTAAAGTCTTTGACCATGTGGATCACAGCAAACTGTGGAAAATTCTTCAATCACTGGAAATACCAGACCACCTTACCTGCCTCCTGAGCAACCTGTATGTAGGTCAAGAAGTAATAGAACTGGACATTGAACAACTGAGTGTTTCCAAATTGGAAAAGGATTACATCAAGGCTGTATACTGTCACCTTGGTTATTTAACTTCTATGCAGAGTATATAATGAGAAATATTGGGCTGGATGAAGCAGAAGCTGGAATCAAGATTGCCAGGAGAAATATCAATAACCTCATATATGCAGATGACAGCACCTTTATGGCAGAAAGTGAAGAGAACCTAAAGAGCCTCTTGATGAAGGTGAAAGAGAAGAGTGAAAAAGCTGGTTTAAAATTCAACATTCAAAAATGAAAGTCATGGCAACTGGTCCCATGATTTCATGACAAATAGATGGGGTAAACAATAAAAACAGTGACAGACTTTATTTTCTTGGGCTCCCAAATCACTGCAGATTATGACTGCAGCCATGAAACTAAACCTTGCTCACTCCTTGGAAGAAAAGCAGTGACAAAACTAAACATTTTAAAAAGCAGAGACATTACTTTGCCAACAAGTGTCTGTCTAGTCAAAGCTATGGTTTTTCCAGTAGTAATGTATAGATGTGAGAATTGGACTATAAAGAAGTCTGAGCACTGAAGAATTGATGCTTGAACTGTTGTGTTGGAGAAGACTCTTTAGAGTCCCTTGGACTGCAAGGAGATCAAACCAGTCAATCCTAAAGGAAATCAGTCCTGAATATCCATTGGAAGGGCTGATGTTGAAGCTGAAGTTCCAATCCTTTGGCCACATAATAGGAGAGCTGACTCACTGGAAAAGACCCTAATGCTGGGAAAGATTGAAGGTATGAGGAAAAGGGGACAAGAGAAAATGAGATGGCTGGATGGCATCACTGACTCACTGGATATAAGTTTGAACAAGCTCTGGGAGATGGTGAAGGACAGGGGAGCCTGGTGTGTTGCAGTCCATGAGGTCACAAAGTCAGACACAACCTAGCAACTGAACAACAGAAACAGGGTGTTTCCGAGCTTGGCTGATTTTACCATCACAGTCACTGTACTGCTGGGGATCACTAAAGCCCAGGAGAGTGATTAATGTGAAATCTTCAGCAAGTGATGGAAGCTGGACTTTAGCCTGTACTTCCTGACATTCAGTTTTGTGCTCAAACACTAATTATCTATATACATATCTCTGGGTAATCACAGATGCACAAAGAAAATTCATATCAGATTTTTACCCTCAGGGATCAGCACTGTTTTGGATAATGAACAATTATAGCTCTCAATCATGAATGGGATTATCTTTTCCTTAGAGAAAATATTTAGGAAAAACAACTAAGCTCTGCATCATTTCCTCTTTTTAACCTAGTGCATCCTGCCCTAAATGATTCTGTAAATTTAGAGGTTTGTAAATTACTTGCGTGACTGTTGAGTTTATGGTAATTGTAGTATCTAAAGTTTATTGAACATTTTCTACATTCTGAACACTGTTCTAAGCACTTTAAATGCCTTTAACTCTTTCATTAATCTCCCAATAACACTTATATGGTTGGTTGTATTGTTGCTATTTTACACAGAGAGACACTGAACCACAGACAGGTTTGGTAACTGGCCTAGACTCATATCCCACAGTCTCAAGCCCTTCAAAGTCAGGGTCCCAAGACAGATGGGCCATGGTGGAAAGTTGTGACCAAACGTGGTCAGAAGGGAATGGCAAACCACTTCAGTATTCTTGCCTCAAAAATCCCATGAACAGTATGAAAAGGCTAAAGCTATGACACTGAAAGATGAGCCCCCCCAGGTAAGTAGATGTCCACTATATACTGGGGAACTGTGGAGAAATAGCACCAGAAAGAATATGAGACTAGGCCAAGGCAGAAATGACACCCAGTTATGGATGTGTTTAGTGGGGAAAGTAAAGCCTGATGATGTAAACAACAATATTCCATAGGGACCTGGAAAGTTAGGTCCATGAATCAAAGTAAACTGGACATGGTCAAGCAGGAGATGGCAAGAGTGAACATCAACATGTTAGGAATCAGTGAACTACAATGTAAGGGAACAGGTGAATTTAATTCATATGACCATTGTACTGTGGTCAAGAATCCCTTAGAAGAAATGGAGTAGCTCTCATAGTCAACAAAAGAGTCTAAAATGCAGTACTTGGGTGCAGTCTCAAAAATGAGAGTATGATTGATTCCAAGGCAAACCATTCAGTACCACAGTAATCCAAATCTATGCCCTGACCCCTAATGCTGAAGAAGCTGAATTTGAATGGTTCTCTGAAGTCCTACCAGAGCTTCTAGAACTAACACCAAGAAAAGATATCCTTTTCATCATAGGGAATTGGAACACAAAAGTAGGAAGTCAAGAGATACCTGGAGTAATAGGCAAGCTTGGTCTTGGAGTACAAAATGAAACTAGGCAAAGGCTAACAAATTTTTGCCAAGAGAACGCACTGGTCATAGCAAACACCCTCTTCCAATAACACAAGAAATGACTCTACACATGGGCATCACCAGATGGTCAATACTGAAATCAGATTGATTATATTCTTTGGGGCCAAAGATGGAGAAGCTCTATACATCAGCAAAAATAAGACCAGGAGCTGATTATGGCTCAGATCATGAACTCTTTATTGCCAAATTCAGACTGAAATTGAAGAAAGTAGGGAAAACCACTAAGCCATTCAGGTATGAACTTGCAGTAATACAGTGGAAGTGACAAATTCAAGGAATAAGATCTGATAGAGTGCCTGAAGAACTATGGACAGAGGTTCATAACATTGTACTGGAGGTGGTGATCAAAATCATCCCCAAGGAAAAGAAAAGCAAAATGGCAAATGGTGTCTGAAGAGGCCTTACAAATATCTGAGAAAAGAAGAGAAGTGAAAGGCAAAGGAGAAAAGGAAAGATATACCCAACTGAATGCAGAGTTCCAAAGCATAGTAAGTAGAGATAAGAAAGCATTCTTATGCGAACAAAGCAAGAAGTAGAGGAAAATGATAGAATGGAAAAAACTAGAGATCTCTTCAACAAAATTGGAGATGTCAAGGGAACATTTCATGCAAAGATGGGTATAATAAAGGGCAGAAATGGTAAAGACCTAACAGAAAAGAAGATGTTAAGAAGATGTGGCAAGAATAACAGAATTATACAAAAAAAGCTCTAATGATCCAGATAACCACAATGGTATGGTCATCCACCTAGAGCCAAACATTTTGGAGTGTGACGTCAGGTAGGCCTTAGAAAGCACTGATGAAAAATGCTAATGGAGGTGATTTAATGCTAATGGAGGTGGTGTAATTCAAGCTGAACTATTTGAAATCCCCAAAAATAATGCTATTATAGTGCTACACTCTATATGCTATATTCTAGCAAATTTGGAAAACTCAGCAGTGGTCACAGGACTTGAAAAATCAATTATCATTCCAATCCCAAAGAAAGGCAATGCCAACGAACATTCAAAGTACCACATAATTCCTTTCATTTCACATGATAGCAGGGTAATGCTCAAAATCTTTCAAACTAGGCTTCAACAGTACAGGAACTGAGAACTTCCAAAGTTGGATTTAAAAAAGGAAGAGGAACCAAAAAATCACATTACCAATATCTGTTGGATCATAGAAAAAGTAAGAGAATTAAAAAAAAAAAAACACCAAAACCTGCTTCACTGACTAATGTTCCTCTGGGCTTATTGTTTCTTCTGACCCTTTGTGGATCGCAACAATCTGTGGAAAACTCATAACAAGATGGGAGTACTAGACCATCTTTCCTGCCTCCTGAGAAACCTGTATGCAGGTCAAGAAGCAACAGTTCAAACCAGACTTGGAACAATGGACTGGTTCCAAATTGGGAAAGGAGTAGTCAAGGCTGTATATTGTCACCCTGCATATTTAAATTATATGCAGAGTACATCATGTGAAATGCTGTGCTGGAAGAAGCAGAAGCTGGAATCAAAATTTCTGGGAGAAATAACAACTTCAGGTAAGATCATACCACTCTAATGGCAGAAAGTGAAGAGGAACTAAAGAGTCTGTTGATGAAGGTGAAAGAGGAGGGTAAAAAAGCTGGCTTCAAACTCAACATTCAAAAAATGAAGATCATGGCATTCAGTCCAATCACTTTATGGCAAATAGATGGTGAAAAAACACAAACAGTGATAGTTTATTTTCTTGGGCTCCAAAAGTCACTGAAGCGGTGACTGCAGCCAGGAAATTAAAAGATGCTTGCTCCTTGGAAGAAAAGCAATGACAAACCTAAATAGCATATTAAAAAGCAGAGATGTTACTTTGCCAACAAAGGTCCATATAGTCAAAGCTATGGGTTTTCCAGTAGTCATGTGTGGATGTGAGAGGTGAACATGAAAGAAGGCTGAGCATCAAAGAATTGTTGCTTTTGAACTGTGGTGTTGGAGAAGACTCTTGAGCATCCCTTGGACATCATGGAGATCAAACTGATCAGCCCTATAGGAAATCAACCCTGAATTTGCATTGAAATGACTGATGGTTAAGCTGACGCTCCAATACACTGGCCACCTGATGGAAAGAACCAACTCATTGTAAAAGACCCTGGTGCCTGGAAAGGTTCAGGACAGGAAGAGCAGAGGGCGACAGAGGATGAGATTGTTGGATGGTATCATGGACTCAATGGATATGAGTTCAAGCAAACTCTGGGAGATAGTGTAGGAACATGGAGGCCTGGCGTGCTGCAGTTCACAGGGTCGTGAAGAGTCAGACATGACTTACTGACCGAACAACAATATCTTGGCTCCTACACCTTGTCATAGGAACCGGGTTGTGTCCAGGCTGTCTGCCTGATGGCCCACTCGTCTCAGTACAGTGCATTGCTTCCTGACACACAGCCTTGAGGGATGCACATGGGCCTCGGAGTCAGCCTAAGTATTCGTCTTGGGCTTGCACGTAACCAGTCGTCTTTCCTCAGATTCCTCCTATCCCCTTGTGAGTTTGCTTCTTCATTTCTTAAAGTGGAAATATAATTATTATTCTTTCTGCTGCACAGTGATATCTGGATCACCACCTTGTACAAAGTATTTCAAAAGAATGGTACAATTGTAAGCTGTTTTAAAACATGAAGTGCAAAAAAAAAAAAAGTGCTTAATATTACCTAAAATCCCTTTAAGCTTTATGTGCAACTATTCTAGTGAATCCAAGTCTTATGGAGGCCCTGCCCTCTGAAGACAGTTTTTCAGTCAACCAAAGTCTTGGTGAAATAAAAAAGTGGTGCTTTTCGTGAGGAATACCCAAAGGTTTGGAGCCAGGAAGAGGTGAACTGGAGTTCCTGTTCTTTGCTTTTTAGAAGGTAGTTTATTCTCCTGGAACTGTAATTTCTCCAATTGTAAAAAGAACTATAGTTAGGATATAGTCACATCATTGATTCAACAGCTATTTATGGAATTCCTACTACAGATCCAATCCTGTGCTGGTAGGTACTGAGGACTCAGGGATGAGCAAAATTGACATAGTCTCTGCTTTCATGGAAACTGGTTTAACAGGGAACATCAAACAATTATAAGCAGTCATGGAAAAAGAAAAGTTACTTGTAAGTTGTGTGGCAAAAAGTAGGTAGTTAGAAACATGGAATTACTGTTTGGCACAGGGCCAAGCACCCCATTCCTTTGTCTCTCAGAGGTTTAAGAATTCTGAGGATCTCAGGACAATGACATTATTTTGAAATATTTGGAATCCACTCATTTATGCTATCTGGAGAAGGCAATGGCAACCCACTCCAGTACTCTTGCCTGGAAAATGCCATGGACAGAGGAGCCTGGTAGGCTGCAGTCCATGGGGTTGCTAAGAGTCAGACACGACTGAGCAACTTCACTTTCCCTTTTCATTTTCATGCATTGGAGAAGGAAATGGCAACCCACTCCAGTGTTCTTGCCTGGAGATCCCAGGGATGGCGGAGCCTGGTGGGATGCCGTCTATGGGGTTGCACGGAGTCGGACATGACTGAAGTAACTCAGCAGCATTTATGCTGTTGCAGGTCCTCCCAGGCAGGATGGCTGGTTTCCTACAGAAAATGATAAGTTGGCCCTGAAATATACCTCTTCCTCATCCCTCCACATATTTTTGGGTCCTGAGACCTCACTTACATTTTTCTTTCTCTCTTGATTGGGCTCTTCTGGAGCAAGCTCTCCGATAAGCAGTGGTTTACAGTACAACCGCACAATGTCAGGGTCTGGATGGATGGCTCTGAAGATGTCCTGTGAATCAGAGAGGACTGTTAGAGGCTTAAAAATGACACGCTTACAACACAGATTATCTCCTGTTTCTTACCTCAGTCTGTACCAATCTTAGGAATCAGCACAGACTGTTATAGAGCATTTACTTCTAACTCTAGGTTGATACTTCAAGTTCATTGATCAGAATTACCCTTGAAATTCTTCTATGAGAGCCTCACACTGGAGATCCACCCACTGAGTGCATGGCTTACTAGGCAAGTCCTGGGTAGAAAGTTGATCCACAAGCATTGGAAGAGATCATTGTTTATTTTATTGAGCATGAGAAGAAGTAGTTGGCTTTGAGATTATGGCCCATGGTGAATCTTTATAGTCAAACCTCAGGCTTGGTGTGGAATTTGCCCACATTATTTATGGCATGCAGCAACCAAGACTGCCTATGCAAATCACATCTATCAGAGTTTCCCTTTTAGTTCTTGGTCAAGGATCAGGGGACAGAGGTTCTTGCATTAAGTTATTTCCAAGGAAAGACAAGTTAAAGTTGATGATAACAAATGTCTAAGAGAGCGTGGGAGCAAAGCCCTCGAACCCTTAGTTGTCTAAAGTGGCACTTTCTTGGCTAAGTTTATCACTGAAGAAGCCTTAGCACTCTTTCTTAAAAAAACAAAAAACAAAAACACCATAGCATTCTCCGTAGGGGCTGGAGACAGGCACAAAATAGAGCTGACTCCTATATTTTTCCGACTCCATTCTCATGTTAAGTAGTAACTCCAAGTGGCTATGAGAAGCAATGTTGATTCTCATGTCCTGCTTAAGTTTGGAAATAAGATATAGACTTTTTTTTTTTTTTTCCTCAAGGGATTTAAACTGCTTTGGGGGAAGGAGGTTTCTCCAAGATTAAGATACTGGCTGCTGCTGCTGCTGCTAAGTTGCTTCAGTTGTGTCTGACTCTGTGCGACCCCATAGACGGCAGCCCTCCAGGCTCCCCCGTCCCTGGGATTCTCTAGGCAAGAACACTGGAGTGGGTTGCCATTTCCTTCTCCAATGCATGAAAGTGAAAAGTGAAAGGGAAGTCGCTCAGTCGTGTCTGACTCTTCACGACCCCATGGACTGCAGCCCACCAGGCTCCTCCATCCGTGGGATTTTCCAGGCAAGAGTACTGGAGTGGGGTGCCATTGCCTTCTCCGAAGATACTGGACTTCTTGCTATTATGGCTTTGAGAATAAGAATGGTTAATATGAAGAAAAATAACCAAGTTTGCTAATTTGAATACATGGAGTCCACACGCAGCACCCTGCAGCGTTGGTGTCGCATAGTGCTGATGAAGACGCTGGGTCCCTGAGCAGCCTTCCTACACCTAAGTCTATACTTGCTGTGGGACTGTGGACAGGTCTCTTGACCAGTCCATGCTCCTGTTTTCTCTTCCCTTACCCGAGAGTGACGGTAATAGCCACTCAATTTATAAAGTTATTATGAAAATTAAGTGAATTGATTAGAATCTGAGTGGTTTATAGTAAATTCTCAAACATATTAGCTCTCTTTCCTATATGTGTGCCTCTGGGCTTCCCTGGTGGCTCAGGTGGTAAAGAATCTGCCTGCAATGAGAGAGCCCTGGTTAGATCCCCGGGTTGGGAAGATCCCCTGGAGAAAGGAATGGCAGCCTACTCCAGTATTCTGGGCTGGAGAATTCCATGGACAGAGGAGCCTAGTGGGCTACAGTCCACGGCGTTGCACAGAGCTGTACATGACTGATGACTAAGACACACCCGGATAAGGGCTACCTGCCTTTCTTCTCTTCAGTAAAATACAACAGTTCAGAGTTTCTTTCCATACTCCACTCAGAGTGAGCTCTGAATTGTTTTATTGAATACAATGAATCCTCCATCTTCAAAATCTAAAGCAACTTTAGGTACATCTAGAACTACATACAAGCCTACACATTAAGCATTTTCATATGTGTAGGCTTGTGTGTGTATATATATATATATACACACACGTATATATACATATATGTATATATAATATATATATGTAATGAATGAGGTTATTCAGAAGGGTGCAATATCAACTCTTTAGACTCACTTTTCTAGATTCAGTGATGTAAGAAGGGATTTGTATCTGTTAGAACCAGTCCAGGATCTACTGTTTATTCTGCCTTTGTACACTTTCTCTGACCCCCTTGGGAAATGCTGCTTTCAAAGATGTGTTTTCGTTGTCACATTCAATGACCCTAAAGTTAGTTTACCTAACCAGGATGAGAGTCATTCGGTGATTAACAATGTGACTAAAACATTTCAGGTGGCCCATACTGAAAAATCATGTTCTGCCTGCTGTTAAGGAACAGATGAGGGTGAGAAACATTCTGAGGGATCAAGATCAGAGTGTAGAGCAGGGGTGAGGCCCTGGACTTGCATCTTACTCTGGGAAGTCACCCAGAGCCCTGGAACAGTATGCTGATGCTAATATTCCTCTGGGTTCACTGTTTATTCTGATTTTCAGCAGAATTCACGGGTCAATACTGTGACAACAGAGCCTGAAGACCTGCAGAGTTTTCCAGAAGAGTAAGAGTTGCCCTTCTGTGTGGAACTCTTTTCATTGTATTAATGGGCAGTGCAAAAGTGGCTCAGGCAGTCTTAGAATATTCAGTTTGAAGGAATTCACTATTAGAGTCTAGATACTGAGTAAGTTGTGAAATCTTCTCAAAAGACCTTCAAAAATGAGTTTGTTTTTTTTTTTAATTAACTTTATTTGACAAGTATGCTCCTCCTGAAGAAGTCCAAGGGTATGAAGGGGAGAGGGGATAACACCAATTTTTTAGTGTGTCCTGTGTACAAGGTACTCTGTGGGCCAACTCATCATCATCAACTTACTTCTGTGAGGTTCCATCATTTCTGTTATACATATAAAGACTCCAAATCTCAGAATCTCTCCCACTTACTGTGGGAGAGCCAGGATTGAACTCAAGGCTATGTGGCTTTAAAGCCAGGAAGCCATAAAGGTCCATTCCAGCCTTAACAATCCACTCCAGTATTCTTGCCTGGAGAATCCCATGGACAGAGAAGCCTAGTACATTACAGTTCACGGGATCGCAAAGAGTCGGACACGACTGAGCGACTTCACCTCACCAGCCTTAACATGTACAGTTCTTTTCCTGAAAGAAGGGTGACACAAGATTGTTTTGGGAAGATGTTAAGATCAGTATATGCATGCTAGGCAGTTAGTAAAGTGTTTCCCCACCTTAGGTTTTAATGATGTACATCACTTTGTGCCCCCAACCTACTACTCCAGGTTTATCTCTCACCATACCCTTCATGCCTCATCCTATCCAATGGAACTCTCCCTATTCGATAAACATTCCATGACCCTGTATAGTTCTGAAGCTTTGTAATACATACTTCTCCCTTTGCCTTGACTGCTTTCCTCCATTTTTTTTTCTACTTAAAATTTCCTTCTCATTCTTGAACATCCAGATGAAATATGCCTTCTTAACACAGTTAGGAAAGTTATTTATGATCTCTTCTGGGCTCCCATGACACTTTGTTCCTAAAGCTTTTCAAATGATGTTGCAGTGAATCTTTGTCTTCACAAAGGCCTTCTCTAGTGGCTTTTGACTTTTTTGAAGACTGAGACAATGCATTATTGATTAAATTATACCTGATGTTTTTTACTGTGCCTGGAATATGACATGTGATCAAGAGATGTCGGATGAATAAGGGGAAGGGTGAATGAATAGAGCAGTATATGACTTCTCGAAAAAGGAGAAAGTTGAGAAGTATTGAGTTCAAAGTATATGGGTTTAAGCGCTGCTATCTCTTCCCCATCCTCAGCATCTCTATTTTCTGACCTTTTAACTACTTTGTTATCTCTCATTTTCATCTGTTATCTTTTGATTCACTTCTCAGCCATCATCTCTATTTCCTAACCTATTCATAAATTAACACTGTAACTCCTTTTAAAACTGATCATTTCCCAAAGAGTATCAGCAGAGAGGAAAGATGTGATTATCTTTGCTTTCACAGTGACTTTGTAATCCTGCTGATTTTTTGATGTTATTTAATGGGGGCTGGAAAGGTGTCCATTATTGGAAGAGCAGTATGACCTCTTGTGAGAGAAAGTATGTAAAGTGAGAAGGAATAAGAAGGATCATGTCCTTATAATTTAACTACTGTATACAGGCTGTACCCTGAATCAAGGCACTTGGCCTAGAGGGCATGTGTGGGTTGAAATTCAGGAGACACTCCATTTGCCAAATATTGTTCTGCAATCAATCAAAGTGTGTGCCTATTAAATTTACACCAAAATACACTATAGGGAGCAGTGCAGTATGTTGTTTACATTGGGGAATTGCTTAATCTCTGAAGCTTCGGTTTGTTTTCTAACTGTGGATACTACTTAGTCTGCTCCATGGGCTCATTTATTCCTTCATTCATTTACTCAGTCATTACAAAACCTTTCTGAAGACTTAGCCAAGCATCAAAAAGCTTAAGCTTTGGAATCAGATGCCATTAAATGATGATATTTTAATATTATTATTATTTGGTTCATCTGAAGAGGGTTGAAATTTCCCAAAATTTAGAAAAAAACCCAACCCATGGTGAATTTATGTATATAGTCACAAAACAATATAACTGGAACATAGATTTTGATTTATTTATCTCAAAAAGCTCACAGGGGACTTCCCTGTCAGTCTGGTAGTTAAGACTCCATGCTTCCAATGGAGGGTGTGAGTTCCATCCCTGTTGGGCAACTAAGGTCCCACACGCCTTGCAGCACAGCCAAAAAAAAATACTTCACTAGAATATTCAATACCCAAGCACAAAACCCATTCCTACACCTTTGGGTAGTTCCTCTTCTGGTTCCTTCTCAGATCTCACCTGTTTCAAGGCAAATGCTAAATCAAGGCCCCTTGTATTTCTGGGGGATCACAAGTTTTGAGTAGGCTGATTTATCTGGAGAATATAGTCTTTGCCTTCATTTGGGAAAAGAGCCACTTTGGAGTGGAGAACATTTATATGAAGTTCATATAAATTCATATACCAAGTTCATATACCAAGATTCCCCTCCACCCACATGGATAAACAGAGGGGTATTTATTTATTTTTTTATTGCCATAACTCACTCTGTTATTTGAGAACTTTCATTATTTGGGATTTTTCCCTGTGATATACTTAACTAAGCTCCAGGCCAGACTCTCTCTATCTCCACTGTCCCCACCAAACCCATTCATCTTTCTGGCTTCATTGTCTCGTAATGGCAACTGCCACACACTTACCTACATAAGTCATCCATCAGACAGTTTAGACTCCTTACTCCTGCTTACTTACCCCTATTATAAATTATGTCTCCTGGTTATCCACACCTCTTCCTCATTTCTGTTTTCAGTGCCTTATTCAGGACTTCAGCATGTTCCCTGGACTCCTTTCTTCATTTTGACTCTTTAAAAAAATTTATATGGGGCCATAGCCTATTAACAATGTTGTGATAGCTTCAGGTGAACAGCAAAAGGACTCAGCCATATGGATGCCTGTATCCATTCTGCCTTGACTAACTCTTTTTGATCTTCAGCCTTTACTTAACCAACAGGCTGGCGTTTGAAAAAGAGTTCCTCTTCATGGCTATTATCACCCCTTAGCCCTTTAACTGCACTTGTCTCTTTACTCTTGTACCTTTTTTTCAACTTGAACCATCATTCAAACGAGAAAAGTGAAGTCACTCAGTAGTGTCCGACTCTTTGTGACCCCATGGACTGTAGCCTACCAGGCTCTTTCCTCTATGGGATTCTCCAGGCAAGAGTACTAGAGTGGGTTGCCATTTCCTTCTCCAGAGGATCTTCCTGACCCGGGATCGAAACCAGGTCTCCTGCATTCCAGGGAGACGCTTTAACCTCTGAGCCACCAGGGAAATTAAAATTTAATTTTAAAGCCAAAAAAAAAAAAAAATGTTGACAGCCCACAAAAGATGCAGTTATTACTGATGACAGCTTTCCTTTTACAAACAGCTAGAATCCTGGTTGGTTTCCTTGTAGGATTGGGTGTAGGGAGGGATGCTGGGCTAGAGAAGTGTCATTACCTGCAGTGGGAGGAGAGGAAGACCTACAGTGATGGTAAAATCCAGAGTCCTTCGCTCAGAACTCAAGACCCTTTCTCCCCCTCCTCCTTCTCTTGTCTCTTTCTTTACCTCCCACACCCTTCATCCTCTCTTCCTCCTTCCTCTCTTCTCATTCTCAAGCCATCATATCGACCAGGATTGTGCTAAGCGAAGGATATGGCCAAGCCGAGACACCTATTCTGCTGGTGCTCACTCGTGATGTGAACCCGATCTGTATGCCACCTCTGTACACATCCTCTCTTGCCCTGCCCCAGCCTTGCCTCTGCTGATTTCACATGACTCTTTTGGACTTGCACACAGCCCTATCCTCTTCTACTTTGCAGGTGTCCAAGCAGTTGAAACAAATTTTGCTATATTTCCTCTAGGCTTTTGTCAACTTTTTCCTGTCATACTGGATTTTTACTCTGATGAAGAGCTTGAGTTTCTCAGTGTCCCTCTCAGACCCTGATGTTCAGCCATGAGGTGGCTTAGCATGCACCTTTGGTAATAACCACGACTTCTTTGTTCTGAATTTTCTGCTCTTGTGCATACCTCACAAGATTGTGTTTACTTCTTTTGTGGAGCCTGGAAATATTGTTGACTTACATATATAAAACTTGGGACTTCCCAGGTGGTGCTAGTGGTAAAGAACTCACCTGCCAATGAAGGAGACAAAAGAGATGCAGGTTCGATCCCTGGGTGGGGAAGATTCCCCTGGAGGAGGACAGGACAACCCACTCCAGCATTCTTGCCTGGAGGATCCCCAAGGACAGAGAGCCTAGTGGGCTATAGTCCATAGGGTTGCCCAGAGTCAGAGATGACTGAGGTAACTTAGCACAACTTAGCATGCAGCATGCTTCATATGGACATATTGTAATCTATATGATTAATTCCTCTTGTTGGACTTACAGGTTGTTTCTGGCTTTTCATAGGTAAGGTTTTCTAGGTGAGAAAGTCTAAGCCTTGACTTTAGTTATTAGCATCATGCATTAGTTTTACATCATATATTTTGAAAAAACAATCAAATAAACAACACGTTCTATAATAGGAATTGATGTGCCTGTGTCTTGTATAATACACTTAACCTCTTCCAACAACACAAGAAAAGACTCTACACATGGACATCACCAGATCGTCAACACCGAAAAAAGATATATTATATTTTTGCAGCCAAAGGTGGAGAAGCTCTATAGAGTCAGCAAAAAACAAGACTGGGAGCTGATTGTGGCTCAGATCATGAACTCCTTATTAGCAAATTCAGACTTAAATAGAAGAAAGTAGGGAAGACCATTATACCATTCAAGTATGACATAAATCAATTCTGTAAGTATTATCAAGTGGAATTGAGAAATAGATTCAAGGGACTAGATCTGATAGAGTGCCTGATGAACTATGGATGGAGTTCGTGACATTGTACAGGAAAAAGGGAGCAAGACATCCCCAAGAAAAAGAAATGCAAAAAGGCAAAATGGCTGTCTGAGGAGGGCTTACAAATAGCTTTGAAAAGAAGACAAGTGAAAGCAAAGGAGTAAAGGAAAGATGTATCCATTTGAATGCAGAGTTTGAAAGAATAGCAAGGAGAGATAAGAAAGACTTCTTCAGCGATCAATGCAAAGACATAGAGAAAACAATAGAATGGGAAAGACTAGAGATCTATTCATACTGTTCATGGAGTTCTCAAGGCAAGAATACTGAAGTGGCTTGCCATTCCCTTCGCCAAAGGCAAAATGATAGGTTACCAAAAGAGAAACTCCCCAGGTCATTAGGTGCCCAATATGCTACTGGAGATCAGTGGAGAAATAACTCCAGACAGAATGAAGGGATAGAGCCAAAGCAAAAACAATCCCCAGTTATAGATGTGACTGGTGATAGAAGCAAGATCTGATTCTGTAAAGAGCAGCATTGTATAGGAAACTGGAATGTCAGGTTCATGAATCAAGGCAAATTGGAAGTGGTTAAACAAGAGATGGCAAGGGTGAATGTTGACATTCTAGGAATCAGTGAACTAAAATGGACTGGAATGGGTAAATTTAACTCAGATGACTATTATATCTACTACTGTGGGCAGGAATCCCTCAGAAGAAATGGAGTAGCCATCATGGTCAACAAAAGAGTCCGAAATGCAGTACTTGGATGCAATCTCAAAAATGATAGAATGATCTCTGTTCATCTCCAAGGCAAACCATTCAATATCACAGTTATCCTAGTCTATGCCCTAACCAGTAACACTGAAGAAGCTGAAGTTGAACAGTTTTATGAAGACCTACAATACTTTGTAGAACTAATACCCTCCAAAGATGTTCTTTTCATTATAGGGGACTGGAATGCAAAAGTAAGAGGTCAAGAAACACCTGGAGTAACAGGCAAATTTGGTCTTGGAATGTGGAATGAAGCAGGGCAAAGACTAATAGAGTTTTGCCAAGAAAATGCACTGGTCATAGCAAACACCCTCTTCCAACAACACAAGAGAAGACTCTACACATGGACATCACCAGATGGTCAACACTGAAATCAGATTGATTATATTCTTTGCAGCACAAGATGGAGAAGCTCTATACAGTCAACAAAGACAAGACCAGGAGCTGACTGTGGCTCAGATCATGAACTCCTTATTGCCAAATTCAGACTATAATTGAAGAAAGTGGGCAACACCACTAGACCATTCAGGTATGACCTAAATCAGATCCCCTATGATTATACAGTGGAAGTGAGAAATAGATTTAAGGGTCTAGATCTGATAGATAAGAGTGCCTGATGAACTATGGAATGAGGTTCGTGACATTGTACAGGAGACAGGGATCAAGACCATCCCCATGGCAAAGAAATGCAGAAAAGCAAAATGGCTGTCTGGGGAGGACTTACAAATAGCTTTGAAAAGAAGAGAGGCAAAAAGCAAAGGTGAAAATGAAAGATATAAGCATCTGAATGCAGAGTTCCAAAGAATAGCAAGAAGAGATAAGAAAGCTTTCTTCAGTGATCAATGCAAAGAAATAGAGAAAAAGAACAGGATGGGAAAGACTAGAGATTTCTTCAAGAAAATGAGAGATGTCAATGTGTAGCAAAACGAATACAGTATTGTAAAGCAAAACAAACTAAAAAAATAAAAATTAATTAAAAAAAAATTAGGGGCTGTTTCTTATCTCATATAATATAAAATCTAAGGTAAGGTTATACAAGATTGGTTAATTTGAACTCTCAAAATCACCATGAAAAACCTAAATTTTACCCTGAATAGTGACACAGCCTTTCATCATCACAAGATGCAGAACTTCCAAGCATTATATTCGGACAAAATATTCCATAGAAGCTTTATCACTTTGTATGTTTGACTTTACATGTGAGCAAATTACTCATAAAATACCTCCCATCCACTGTACATTTTTTTCATGAATTATTAGCCAAATTTTATCATAGGGCATCTTTAAGTATAATTCAATTCAAAAGCCTACTTCAAGATTAGGATTTAACCATGATGAGTGACTAGAATCGATTTCATCCCAACTGAGTTTCTATTAAATAAGAATTAAATATTTAAATAAAAAGTACTATGTCTTCACCTAGGGTAACTCATAATGTGTATAACATCTAATATTGATATATTAAATATCACTATTTTTAATCTCCTCTGAAAATTAAATAAAAATAATTCTGACATGGGTGCCAAAAGTTTTCATCCAGGATCTACCATTTCCAGTCACACTACCTTTGATAAGTTTTCATTCTTTCTCGAAACTGAATTTGCATATCTGTAAAGTGAAAATACAATTTATAGCCCTACATACCCTTTATATTTGAGGATAGAACAGATAATGTATTTCAATTGTTTATATAATTTGTTGTGTAACCCTGATTTATAATTATTATTTAAGCTTTACTCCTATCAGTACTATCAATTTTCACTGCCAGTGAGGAAACAGGTTGGCAGTGGCAAAAGCAGTGAAGAGCAGGCAATTCAACAACATATATTCAGGTAGTGGGATATCATAGAAATTTTCTTCTTTGTATCTCTGCAATTGCACTGACTTCAACCCTAGGATGTTTTATCATATAAGCACACTGAGCAATAGAAAACTAGTAGTAGTTGGGGTTGTTATCAGTGAATACACGCAGATGGAAAAAGAGCAAAAGTACCAAATCTGTACAGTCAGTGTGCTATGTGCATCCTATGTACACAGAGAGACGATGAATAGATTAATAAAAGCCAGTTGTGATTTCAAAGATATTCTGCAATGTAGCTGAAGAGACGACAATGGACATGTTTAACGCTTATGAAACCACAAGAGTGTGATGGAGTCAGAAAGATATAGTTTCATCTCCCAGCTCTGACAAAGAAAGCCTATCTTTTTAACCTTGCACAATATATTTTTCATTTCTAAGCTTCATAAATCTTTTTCCTATACATGCTGCTACTAAACTAGATTTCTTACTTCTTATTCAAAATTAAGAAACCAACATATTAATATAATAAAGCAGCTTGACTAAGACATACTATCCGTTCCGTTCCGTTCAGTCACGCNAGATGTGTATAAGAGACAGGGCTGTATATTGTCACCCTGCTTATTTAACTTCTATGCAGAGTACATCATGAGAAATGCTGGACTGGAAGAAACACAAGCTGGAATCAAGATTGCCGGGAGAAATATCAATAACCTCAGATATGCAGATGACACCACCCTTATGGCAGAAAGTGAAGAGGAACTAAAAAGCCTCTTGTTGAAAGTGAAAGAGGAGAGTGAAAAAGTTGGCTTAAAGCTCAACATTCAGAAAACGAAGATCATGGCATCTGGCCCCATCACTTCATGGGAAATAGATGGGGAAACAGTAGAAACAGTGTCAGACTTTATTTTTGGGGGCTCCAAAAATCCCTGCAGATGGTGACTGCAGCCATGAAATTAAAAGATGCTTACTTCTTGGGTGAAAAGTTATGACCAACCTAGACAGCATATTAAAAAGCAGAGAGGTTACACTGCCAACAAAGGTCCATCTAGTCAAGTCTATGATTTTTCCCGTGGTCATGTATGGATGTGAGAGTTGGACTGTGAAGAAGGCTGAGTGCCGAAGAATTGATGCTTTTGAACTGTGGTGTTGGAGAAGACTCTTGAGAGTCCCTTGGACTGCAAGGAGATCCAACCAGTCCATTCTGAAGAAGATCAACCGTGGGATTTCTTTGGAAGGAATGATGCCAAAGCTGAAACTCCAGTACTGTGGCCACCTCATGTGAAGAGTTGACTCATTGGAAAAGACCCTGATGCTGGGAGGGTTTGGGGGCAGGAGGAGAAGGGGATGACTGAGGATGAGATGGCTGGATGGCATCACGGACTCGATGGAAGTGAGTCTGAGTGAACTCCAGGAGTTGGTGATGGACAGGGAGGCCTGGCGTGCTGCAATTTGTGCTGTCGCAAAGAGTCAGACATGACTGAGTGACTGAACTGAACTGAACTGAGAGATCTCTTCAAGGAAGTTAAAGATATGAAGGGAACATTTCTTACAAAGATGGGTTCAATAAAGGACAAAATGGTATGGACGGAACAGAAGCAGAGATATTAAGAAGAGTTGGCAAGGATACACAGAAGAGCTGTCCAAAAATATCTTCACAACCCAGATAATCATGATGGTATTGTCACTTAGCTAGAGCTAGACATCCTGGAATGTGAAGTCAAGTGGGCCTTAGAAAAGCATCACTACGAACAAAGCTAGTGGAGGTGATGGAATTCCATTGAGCTATTTCAAATCCTAAAAGATGATGCTGTGAAAGTGCTGCACTTCAATATGACAGCAAATTTGTAAAACTCAGCAGTGGCCATGGGACTGGAAAAGGTCTGTTTTCATTCCAATCCCAGAGAAAGGCAATGCCAAAGAATGCTCAAACTACCACACAATTGCACACATCAGTCCATGGGGTTGCGAAGCGTCGGACATGACTAAGCAACTTCCCTTTCACTTTTCACTTTCATGCATTGGAGAAGGAAATGGCAAGCCACTCCAGTGTTCTTGCCTGGAGAATCCCAAGGACAGGGGAGCCTGGTGAAATGCCATCTATGGGGTCACACAGAGTCGGACACGATTGAAGTGACCTAGCAGTAGCCACACACACTAGTAAAGTAATGCTAAAAATTTTCCAAGCCAGCCTTCAGCATTGCGTGAAGCATGAACTTGCAGATTTTCAAGGTTGATTTAGAAAAGGCAGAAGAACCAGAGATCAAATTGCCAACATCTGCTTGATCATCAATAAATCAAGGGAGTTCAGAGAAAACATATTTTTCTGTTTTATTGACTATGCCAAAGCCTTTGACTGTGTGGATCACGTAAACTGTGGAAAATTATGAGAGAGATAGGAATATCAGACCACCTGACCTGCCTCTTGAGAAATCCATATGCAGGTCAGGAAGCAGCAGTTAGAACTGGACAAGGAAAAACAGACTGGTTCCAAATAGGAAACGGAGTACGTCAAGGCTGTATATTGTCACCCTGCTTATTTAACTTCTATGCAGAGTACATCATGAGAAATTCTGGGTTGGATGAAGCACAAGCTGGAATCAAGATTGCTGGGCAAAATATCAGAACCTCAGTTATGCATATGATACCACTCTTACAGCATAAAGTGAAGAACTAAAGAGCCTCTTGATGAAAGTGAAAGAGGAGAGTGAAAAAGTTGGATTAAAGCTCAACATTCAGCAAATGAAAATCATGGCATCCAGTCCCATCACTTCATGGGAAATAGATGAGGAAACAGTGGAAACAGTGGCAGACTTTATTTTGGGGGCTCCAGAATCACTGCAGATGGTGATTGCAGCCATGAAATTAAAAGATGCTTACTTCTTGGGTGAAAAGTTATGACCAACCTAGACAGCATATTAAAAAGCAGAGAGGTTACTCTGCCAACAAAGGTCCATCTAGTCAAGTCTATGATTTTTTCCCAGTAGTCATGTATGGATGTGAGAGTGGGCTATAAAGAAAGATGAGCGCTGAAGAATTGATACTTTTGAACTATGGTGTTGGAGAAAGTCTCTTGAGAGTCCCTTGGACTGCAAGGAGATCCAGCCAGTCCATTCTAAAGGAAATCAGTCCTGGGTATTCTTTGGAAGGACTGATGTTGAAGCTGAAAGTCCAATACTTTGGCTACCTGATGCGAAGAGCTGATTCATTTGATAAGACCCTGATGCTGGGAAAGACTGAAAGTGGGAGGAGAAGGGGATGACAGAGAAGGAGTTGGCTGAATGACATCACTGACTCAATGGACATGAGTTTAAGTAAACTCTGTGAGTTGGTGATGGACAGGGAGGCTGGCATGCTACAGTCCATGGGGTGGCAAAGAGTCAGACATGACTGAGCAACTGAACTAACTAACTTAACTCTTAGTAAAATTCTTTGGACAAAATGACAACTTATCTCAGAATAACTAAGGAATGATAAATGTAATTTTTGAGTGTTTAATCTGTGCCAGGTATAAGAAGAAAACCTTAATTGTATTTCTGCTGACTTTGACATCCATACTAAGATAGAAGTATCATTATCCTACTTTCTAGATAAAGGAGCTGATGCTCCAAGGCTTCAGCAAGCTCCTCAGGGCATTCCTAGTAAGTGTGGAGCCCAGATGCAAACCACACCTCTTTCAGTCCCAAATTTGTACTCTTAATCATTAGACTGGACACCTCAATAAGTTTTAGAATGATTGACCACATGAATGAATGAATGAATGAATGAGTGACCCTATGGAACAAGCTACCTTGGTATCATTATGTACTTTTCATGAGAAGGATGCACGCTTGGGGAAGAGTTTCTGTGTAAGTAAGGAAAGATACCCCCCTCTGGGGAGGTGCAGCTATGTCCAGGGCTTGTGCACAGAGATCATATTTGGTGCACATTTGCCTTTCAGGGCACTGCCTGCAAACGCTTGCTTTTTAGGCTGTAGAGAGAGAGCATCGGGCCTCAGGTTCTCTGACTTCATGTTCTTCCCTCCCTCCCTAGAGTCTCGCCGTTTCTCCACCACCTACTCCTCTGTTCCCAAAGAGTTGGCAGCAAACAATCAGGATTTCTAAGCAGGTGGTAAACAGGAAATGTTAACCACACCTCTGAGTCTATGGAGGTGTGATACGAATAACAATAGCTATGATTTAATGAAAAGTGTGTCTGGCATTATGCTAAACACTTTAGCATAATGAGACTTTCTGAGCTTTAGTCTCATTTACTAATTAAATGGGTAAGGTTGTTCCCATTAGGCAGATGATGAAGCCGATTTCCAGAGCATTTCAGGGACTTTCCCAGGCTTATATAACCAGTATACTGCACCTCAGGCTCCATGTACTCTGAGTGGCCATAGAATACCGTGGTTGTCAGAATTCTCCTGGCACCCTTCCATTCTTCTCTAACCATCATCCACTGGAGACTTTTCTCTGAACATTCTGGACCTGCCTTCTAAAAGTCTAGGGTACATGACTGACCATGCTCAGATGTTCATCCTTAAGACACAAATCCTGAGGTGTTGTTGGTATTTTCCCATAAGGTTCTGATCGTTTCTATTTTATTAATCAATTCTTCCTTGTTGACTAGAATTGGATGCAGAATCATGTTCTTTCTCTAACTTCTGGGAGATAAAAACTCACCACAAATTACAAATTCATCTGCTGACCTTCTTTCTGCAAGCTATGTCTACCAGTTATATTCAAGGTGATTGAAGGTACATATTTCTCTAACACATCCTCTGAGCTGATTCTGTGACTTGTGTTAGAAAAACATCATCCATAGTTTCTTTGTGTTGTGGAGATGAGATTTGTGGTATTTTTTCCCTCTTTTTTTGCCACTTTTTTTTTAATTGAAGTAGAATTGCTTTACAGAATTTTGTGGTTTTCTGTCATTCATCAACAAGTATTTTTCCCCTTTATTTTTGTTAATCTTTCTCAGTGTGGCAGCCGCCTCTGCTGCCGGCGCCTCCTGTATGTAAAGAACAGCACAAACTGATTGGTCTGATTTTAAAATTTCCTGGTGAAAAATCAGTTACCACCATCCTTCAATAAATAAAATAACAATTCTTACTTTTGGCTCAGAAGTCTCAAGGTACTATCTAATCAGAATGTAAGACAAACCCCATTTTTATGTGTGAAGGCACAAATCAGTAATATGACAAGGCCAAGGAATGTGTATTTTTGTTTTTTTTTTAAAAAAAACCTCTTTTTATCATTGTAAGCTGGTCAGTTTATCCTGATCCTTTCTGTTTGCTTTCCACAGACTTAGTTTTAGTTCAAGATAAACTGGAAGCTGAAACTCTGACCATAAACATAAATTGTACCATTGTGAATTATGAATGGGTCTGTAATTAGAGATCCTGAAAGTCGTGGTACTGGTAGCTGCCTATTCAAACAGGTGGTGCCTAAACTGTGATAAACAGAGTCCCTTGGACTGCAAGGAGATCCAACCAGTCCATTCTAAAGGACATCAGTCCTGGGTGTTCATTGGAAGGACTGATGTTGAAGCTGAAACTCCAATACTTTGGCACCTTATGGGAAGAGCTGACTCATTTGAAAAGACCCTGATGCTGGGAGAAACTGAGTGCAGGAGAAGGGGATGATAGAGGATGAAATGATTGAATGGCATCACCGACTCAATGGACATGGGTTTGGGTGGACTCCAGAGCTGGTGATGGTCAGGGAGGCCTGGTGTGCTGCAGTTCATGGGGTCGCAAAGAATCGGACACGACTGAACAACTTCACTTTCACTTTGATGCATTGAAGAAGGAAATGGCAACTCACTCCAGTGTTCTTGCCTGGAGAATCCCAGGGACAGGGGAGCCTGGTGGGCTACCAACTATGGGGTTACACAGAGTCAGACATGACTGATGCGACTTAGCAGCAGCAGCAGCAGCAGCAGCATGTCCATTGGGCCAGTGATGCTATCCAAACATTCTCATCCTCTGTTGCCCCCCTCTCCTGCCCTCAATCTTTCCCAGAATTAGGGTCTTTTCCAGTGAGACATCTCTTCACATCAGGTGGCCAGAATATTGGAGATTCAGCTTCAGCATCAGTCTTTCCAATGCATATTCACGGTTAATTTCCTTTAGGATTGACTGGTCTGATCTCCTTGTCCAAGAGACTCCCAAGAGGCTTCTCCAACACCACAGTTCAAAAGCAGCAATTCTTCAGTGCTCAGCCTTCTTTATGGTCCAAATCTCATATCCATACATGACTACTGGAAAAATCATAGTTTCACTATATGAACCTTTGCTGTCAAAGTGATGTCTCTGCTCTTTAATATGCTCTTTAATAGGTTTGTCGTTGCTTTTCTTCCAAAGAACAAGTGTCTCAATTTCGTGGTCTCAGTCATCATTTGCAGTGATTTTGCAGCCCAAGGAAATAAAATCTGTCACTGTTTCTAGTTTTTCCTCATCTATTTATCATACAGTGATGGAACTGGATGCCACGATCTTTGTTCTTTGAATGCTGAGTCTTAAGCCAGCTTTTTCACTCTCTTTTTTTTACTTTCATCAAGAGGTTCTTTAGTTCCTCTTCACTTTCTGCCATTAGAGTGATATCATCTGTGTGCATGAGGTTGTTATTTCTCCTGGCAATCTTGATTCTGGCTTGTTGTTCACCAAGCCTGGCATTTCACATGATGTACTCTGCATATAAGTTAAACAAGCAGGGTGAAAATATACACCTTGATTTAATCCTTTCCCTATTTTGAACCAATCCATTTCCCCATCCTGTTCTGTTACTTCTTGTCCTACATACAGGAGGTGGGTAAAACAGTCTAGTATTCCCATCTCTTTAAGAATTACCCAGTTGTTGTGATGCACACAGTCAAAGGCTTCAGCGTAGTCAATGAAGCAGAAGTAGATGCTTTTTTTTGGAATTCCCTTGCTTTATCTATGATCTGACAGATTTTAATAATTTGATCTCTAGTTCCTTTGCCTTTTCTAAATCCAGCTTGTACATTTGATACTTCTTAGTTCACGTACTGCTGAAGACTTGCTTGAAGGATTTTGTGCATTACCTTGCTAGCTTGTGAAATGAGTGTAATTGCATGGCAGTTTGAACATTGCTGATTAGCTGGATGCATTGCACAACCATTTTTCTTTCTGGGGTCTCCATGTCCTTATCTCACCTTGAGTGATGCATTAATATTTTTCTCAAGGACTCAGAGATCCCAAAGAATACTGAATTAGAAATCAAAAGCTACTTTTTGGCTGATCATTGAACGGTGCATTGGATAATATCTGAGATTCCTTCCGGCTCTTAGATTAAAAAGAAGCCCTGTCTGTTTTCCTTGCTCTAGTAAAGTTAGGTCTTCACTGTTCTCCCTTCAGTTCAGTTCAGTTCAGTCGCTCAGTCGTGTCCAACTCTTTGCGACCCCACGAATTGCAGCACGCCAGGCCTCCCTGTCCATCACCATCTCCTGGAGTTCACTCAGACTCACGTTCATCAAGTCCGTGATGCCATCCAGCCATCTCATCCTCGGTCATCCCCTTCTCCTGCCCCCAATCCTTCCCAGCATCAGAGTTTTTTCCAATGAGTCAACTCTTCACATGAGGTGGCCAAAGTACTGGAGCTTCAGCTTTAGCATCATTCCTTCCAAAGAAATCCCAGGGATGATCACCTTCAGAATGGACTGGTTGGATCTCCTTGCAGTCCAAGGAACTCTCAAGAGAATTCTCCAACACCACAGTTCAAAATCATCATTCTCCGACGTTTAGCCTTCTTCACAGTTCAACTCTCACATCCATACATGACCGCAAGAAAAACCATAGCCTTGACTAGCTGGACCTTAGTCGGCAAAGTAATGTCTCTGCTTTTGAATATACTATCTAGGTGGTCATAACTTTTCTTCCAAGGAGTAAGCGCCTTTTAATTTCATGGCTGCAGTCACCATCTGCAGTGATTTGGGAGCCCCCCAAAATAAAGTCTGACACTGTTTCCATTGTTTCCCCATCTATTTCCCATGGAGTGATGGGACTGGATGCCATGATCTTCGTTTTCTGAATGTTGAACTTTAAGCCAACTTTTTCACTCTCCTCTTTCACTTTCCACAAGAGGCTTTTTAGCTCCTCTTCACTTTTTGCCATAAGGGTGGTGTGTGCATATCTGAGGTTATTGATATTTCTCCCAGCAATCTTGATTCCAGCTTGTGTTTCTTCCAGCCCAGCGTTTCTCATGATGTATTCTGCATATAAGTTAAATAAGCAGAGTGACAATATACAGTCTTGACGTACTCCTTTTCCTATTTGGAACTAGTCTATTGTTCCATATCCAATTTTAACTGTTGCTTCCTGATCTGCATACAGATTTCCTTAACCATAGACAAAGCGTACTTATGATTCTGCTCTATTGTGTATGGGATTAAATCCTCAGATAATATGAGATTTCATAATAAATACTTGTCTTTGTTACATATGGGATTAAATCTTCAGATAAAATGAGATTTCATAATAAATACTTGTATCTTATATATCAGATTAAATCTTCAGATAATATGACATTTCATAATAAATATTTATCTCCTGTGAACATATGTGCCAGTCATCCTGCTCGGCGTTCTTAGAGGATATGCAGGAAAGGTAGAGTGTGTGGTCTCTGCTCACAGTGGTCTCCCATCTGCCCCCCTCTTAGACTTTCTGCTCTCCTGTTATGGTCTATGTGTGATGTCACAAAGAAGTCACCATGCCCAGGTTAGTCCCCACCATCCTGCCTTTTTAGGATACTCTGCTCATTCTTCAGAATTCGGTTTAAGCACACGCTTCTGCTGTCTCATACTCAATTTTGATGGAGCTGAAGCTCCTCATTTGTGTCCGCTATCCCTTCAGCTCGGTGAGGTTGCCGCTTTGGTCGCGTATTGTTTGTGTTGCCGTCACCACTGCTGTCTCTTTCCCCTTCTAGATCATCAGTGGTTTGAAGGCAGGGATCATGCCTTTTTCACGTCTGCATTTTTCAAAGCAGGCACTAACTAGTGTTTAGTATTTTCTTACAGAGTGAATGACTGGTTCAGTGGAAAGCTAAGACCTACAGTTGTGCATGCTCTACTCTGTCATAGATACTTTTTGTGATGGAGATGAAGGGGGGGAGGGCAAGTCCCACTTAAAGTAACCCCCCAGCTCCTATCTCACCTTAGCAGTGCCGAGCCTTGTGACTGATGTCAGTGTTATCCCTGATTGTTCTTTCTCACCTGATGAGGAGTGTCCTTAGGTCTTTTGATGTGCTGTTAACATTCTTGTATCATTTACATAATCTTTAAGTCTGATGATAATTGCAAAGTCTGCTAGGTAAATTCCCATGAATGGCAAAAGGTGATTTCTGAAGGCCTAACAAACTCTTCAGGTGACAAAATAAAGACCCAAACTGTGGTTTTCTAAGAAGCATTTGCTGTTGCAAGTGGAAGATTCATGCCTTTGCATTCAGTACTGCAGTTGATTTTCTGATTCTCATAGTTGTTTTTACCTTTTATTGCACAACAGTTGTGTTTTAAAATGTTAATTGCAATTTCTCAGTCAGTCTTAACAGTTTATCCTTAGCCCCACTGCAGATGAGTTTCAGAATAGATATGAACAAATCAAAGTAACATAGCTGGAAACTGATTCAATTAGGATTTGAACTTGGTTGTGGTTGGCACAATGGTATGATCACTCATCTAGAGCCAGACATCTTGGACTGTGAAGTCAAGTGGGCCATAGAAAGCATCACTACAAACAAAGCTAGTGGAAGTGATGGAATTCCAGTTGAGCTATTTCAATCCTGAAAGATGATGCTGTGAAAGTGCTGCACTCAATATGCCAGCAAATTTGGAAAACTCAGCAGTGGCCACAGGACTGGAAAAGGTCAGTTTTCATTCCAATTTGAAAGAAAGGCAATGCCAAAGAATGCTCAAACTACTGCACAATTGCACTCATCTCACATGCTAGTAAAGTAATGCTCAAAATTCTCCAAGCCAGACTTCAGCAATATGTGAACCGTGAACTCCCTGATGTTCAAGCTGGTTTTAGAAAAGGCAGAGGAACCAGAGATCAAATTGCCAACATCTGCTGGATCATGGAAAAAGTAAGAGAGTTCCAGAATAACATCTACTTCTGCTTTATTGACTATGCCAAAGCCTTTGACTGTGTGGATCACAATAAACTGTGGAAAATTCTGAAAGAGATGGGAATACCAGACCACCTAACCTGCCTCATGAGAAATCTGTATGCAGGTCAGGAAGCAAAAGTTAGAACTGGACATGGAACAAGAGACTGATTCCAAATGGAAAAGGAGTACGTCAAGGCTGTATATCGTCTCCCTGCTTATTTAACTTATATGCAGAATACATCATGAGAAACGCTGGGCTGGAGGAAGCACAGGCATGAATCAAGATTGCCAGGAGAAATATCAATTACCTCAGATATGCAGATGACACCACCCTTATGGCAGAAAGTGAAGAGGAGCTAAAAAGCCTCTTGATGAAAGTGAAAGAGGAGAGTGAAAAAGTTGGCTTAAAGCTCAACATTCAGAAAATGAAGATCGTGGCATCCAGTCCCATCACTTCATGGGAAATAGATGGGGAAACAGTAGAAACAGTGTCAGACTTTATTTTGGGGGGCTCCAAAATCACTGCAGATGGTGACTGCAGCCATGAAATTAAAAGGCGCTTACTCCTTGGAAGAAAAGTTATGACCAACCTAGATAGTATATTCAAAAGCAGAGACATTACTTTGCCGACTAAGGTCCATCTAGTCAAGGCTATGGTTTTTCCTGTGGTCATGTATGGATGTGAGAGTTGGCTGTGAAGAAGGCTGAGCACCAAAGAGTTGATGCTTTTGAACTGTGGTGTTGGAGAATTCTCTTGAGAGTTCCTTGGACCACAAGGAGATCCAACCAATCCATTCTGAAGGAGATCATCCCTGGGATTTCTTTGGAAGGAATGATGCTAAAGCTGAAGCTCCAGTACTTTGGCCATCTCCTGCGAAGAGCTGAGTCTTTGGAAAAGACTCATGCTGGGAGGGATTGGGTGTGCCGGGAGCCAGCATGAGGAATCCTGCCTGTGGCAAAGGTCATGAGGAAGGAAGCCCAACAAAACACAAAGGCGTGATCTGGCTTCAGTGGTTCCCCCCTGACTTTTCCTGAGCATCTACCCCCAAAACCAGAGTCTGTCTTCTTTATTGTACTGTGCTTTCTACTCTTCTGATATTAACAGGGGGCTGTCCCCCACCACCTTTTTTTTAGGAAAAAGTTAATTTAGAGCTTTTAGATAATAAGTCTCCTGGGCATAATAAGAGTGTTTCAATCCAAAAACCCCTCTGATGGCTCTTTAACTTGCCTTACCCAGACTTTTACAACTATGCATGTGATTGTTTACACCCTCCCAACTGTGAGAGGCATGGGAAGCCTAAAACATAGAGCCTTTCAAAGAGTTAAAGTTATTAGAGTAGCACTGGTGTAAGATTTCACTGTTGAGCCAATACTTGTTGCTAAGTTCCCATATCTCTTATCCATTGTACACCTGGAAGCACATTTGTTAACATAGAATGTAAGAAAAAACAAATGTAGCCTTGAAACTAACCACATCAGACTTTTGAGCTAATTGATTCTTTCTTTGTTGTACCTTGCTGCACCTTTGCTTCATGAAAATGTAACTTTGTTTGATCCTTTCTGAGGCTGACATAGATTAGAAATATAAAGAAAAAAACACTTCAAGGGAAAATACGTTTTCTGGTTGAGCAGCCTTTATCAAAAGAGGGTCTTAAAATGTTTCACAGGCCTCCAAGGCTAGAAGATAATATACACAACATCATTTGTGGGAAAGTATAATAGTCCTTTTGAAAATAAAGTTATTGGGCCTTGCTCACCGAAGCAGCTTGGTCTCCTCGTGTCTTCTTTACTCTGTTTTCTGGCTGAATTCCCATCTGGGGCATGGAGGCTCACCATGTCTACTTGCTTGCCCTGGCTTCTAAGACCCATGCAAGGGGGAGCCCAAGTCAGGGCACCTTCCACTATTCAAATGGGTGCTGGTGGCCTAACGTAGATGGTGCAAACTTCTTGTTTTGAGGTTTTATTAGTTCTCCACCTAAACCAAGTTATTCAGCCTCTTTTCTCCACTAATTTTCCTACTACACTATTCTTTCCTAATCTAATCTTATATTTCTAATTAAATAAATCTCTCCTCTCCAACTCCGTCCACCCTTTGAATTCCCTGGATCCACTGGGGCTGGACCCCTGCATGGGGGCAGGAGGAGAAGGGGATAACAGAGGATGAGATGGCTGGATGGCATCACTGACTCGATGGACGTGAGTCTGAGTAAACTCTGGGAGTTGGTGATGGACAGGGAGGTCTGGCGTGCTGTGATTCATGGGGTTGCAAAGAGTCGGACATGACTGAGCAACTGAACTAAACTGAACTGTGGTTGGCTTCATAGCTGAAGCTCTTTCTGTTTCGACACAATGTTATTATGAGGTTTTATTAGTTCTCCACCTAAACCAAGTTATTCAGCCTCTTTTCTCCACTAATTTTCCTACTACACTATTCTTTCCTAATCTAATCTTATATTTCTAATTAAATAAATCTCTCCTCTCCAACTCCGTCCACCCTTTGAATTCCCTGGATCCACTGGGGCTGGACCCCTGCATGGGGGCAGGAGGAGAAGGGGATAACAGAGGATGAGATGGCTGGATGGCATCACTGACTCGATGGACGTGAGTCTGAGTAAACTCTGGGAGTTGGTGATGGACAGGGAGGTCTGGCGTGCTGTGATTCATGGGGTTGCAAAGAGTCGGACATGACTGAGCAACTGAACTAAACTGAACTGTGGTTGGCTTCATAGCTGAAGCTCTTTCTGTTTCGACACAATGTTATTCCACTATGACTAATTTTGTTACATACCAGTTTATTGTCAACCTGCAACCTAATGGCCCTCCGACTTTCCCCCTGAGTTTGAGCAGAGCCACTGGACATTTCAGAAAGTAATCTTTCTTCAATTGTGACATCTATGGGAAAACAAACAAACAAATAAAAAACAAGTAAAAGTAGAACTGCCACATTAACCATTAGTTTTATTCCTGGGAATATACCCACAGAAAACAAAACCACTAATTCCAAAATGACATATGCCCCAGAATGCCCACTGCAACATTGTTTATAATTGCCAAGCTATGGAAGCAACCTATATGCCCATCCACAGATAGATGAATAGATAAAAATGTAGCATGTGGGCGAGTTTTATAATCATAGTTTCAAGTTCAATACTTGTGATTAGTCTGTTTATATTTTCTGTCTCATCATGCTTCAATCTTGGGAGGTTGTTCATTTCTAAGAGTTTGTCCAGTTATTCTAGGATGTCCATTTTATTGGCATGTTGTTTGTAGTTGCTTGCAATAGTCTCTCATGATTCTTTTTATTTCTAGGGTGTCTGTTGTAACTTCTTTTTCATTTATCTCTTCATCAATTTGAGCCCACTTCCTTTTTTTTCTTGATGAGTCTGGCTAGAAGTTTATCAACTTTATCTTCTAAAAGAACCACTTTTAGTTTCACTGAGTTTCTTTCTATCATTTTCTTCATTTCTATTTCATTTATTTTTGTACTGATCTTTTTTATTTCTTCCCTTCTGCTGTCTTTGAGTTTTGCTTGTTCTTTCTCTAGTCCTTTAAGTATAATGTCAGGTTTTCTTTAGGTTTGTGATTTTTCTTCCTTCCTGAGGTAAGATTGTATCACGATAAATTTTCCTCTTAGAACTGCTTTTGCTGCATCCTATAGGTTTTGGATGATTGTGCTTTCGTTTTCATTTGTGTCCAAGTGTTGTTTGATTTTCCGTTTTATTTCTTCTGTGATCCATTAATTGTTTAGTAGTATATTATTTAGCCTCCACCTGCTTTACAGTTTTCTTTTCTTTCTTTCTTTTTTTTTCTCCTGTAGTTAATATCTAATTTCATAGTATTGTGGTTGGGGCAGATGCTTGATGTGATTTTGATTTTCTTAAATTTACCGAGGCTTGCTTTGTGGCCCAGCATGTGGTGATCTTGGCGCATGTTCCCCTGTGCACACGAGAAGAGTGTGTATTCTGCTACCTTTGAGTGGGATGCTCTGTAAGCATCACTTACGTCTATCTGGCTTAACAAGTTATTTAAGATCTGTGTTTCCTTCTTTGTTTTCTGGATGATCTGTCCATTAATGTGTAACTGTCATTTCCCCTTTTCCATTTTTGGCTGTATTTGACTCGTGTATTGGGATGCTCTTATGGTAGGTGTGTGTGTGTGTTTACAAGTATTGTACCTTCTTCTTGGTTGATCACTTGATGCTTATGTAGTGTCCTTCTCTGCCTTTTTAATGGTCTTTATTCTGGAGTCTGTTTTGTCTCGTGTGAGTGTTGGTGCTGCATCTTTTCTTTGATCCACATTTGCATGGGCTCCCCTTTTCCATTTCTCCACGTTCCGTCTGTATGTGTTCCTAGGACTGAAGTGGATCTCTTAAAGACAACATGTATACAGGTCTTGTGTTTTTATCCATTCAGCCAGTCTGTGTCTTTTGGTTGGAGCAGTTAATCCATTTATATTTAAAGTAATTGTTGATATCCATGTTCTTATTGCCATTTTTGGTAACTGTTTCGGATTTGTTTCTGTAGGCCTTTCCCCCTCCTCTCCTCTTTTTTCCTCTTCTCTTGTGATTTGATGGCTAACTTTAGTGTCATGTTTGAGTTCCTTTTTCTTTATTTGTGTGTGTATCTGTTGTATTGGGTTGGCCAAAGTGTTCATTTGGATTTGTCTGAAGACCTGAATGAACTCTTTGGCCAACCCAACAGATTTTTGGTTTCAGGTTACCATGAGGTTTTGATATAGCAGTCTATATATCAACAAGTTTGCTTTAAGTTGTTGGTCTTTTAATTCTAAATGCATGTCCAATATACTGCATTTCTTCTCTTGTCTCCTCTATCACAGTTGCTGCTTTCCATATTATATTTGTGTGCAAATGATTTCACACCTTTCCAGTAGTCATGTAGAAATGTGGAGTTGGACCATAATGTAGTTTGAGCACTGAAGAACTGATGTTTTCAAACCGTGGTGTTGGAGAAGACTCTTGATAGTCCCTTGGACATCAAGGAGATCAAACTAGTCAATCCTAAAGGAAATCAACTCATTGTAGGGGAATGGAGAGGAAATTCTTAAGGAAATCCCTCATTGGAGGAACTGATACTGAAGCTTAACTCCAATACTTTGGCCACCTGATGGAAAGAGCCAAGTCGTTGGAAAAGACCCTGGTGCTGGGAAAGATTGAGGGCAAGAGAAGAAGGGGGAACAAAGGATAAGATGGTTGGATGGCATCATTGACTCAATGGATAGGAGTTTGCGCAAACTCTGACAGATAGTGAAGGACAGGGAAGCCTGGCATTCTGCAGTCCGTGAGGTCACAAAGAATCAGGCATGACTTGGCAACTAAACAATGGCAACAATTCTATGTTTGCCTTTACTGGTGAGCTTTTCCATTTGTAATTTTCTTGTTTCTGATTGTGATCTTTTTATGTGTGTGTGTGCTTAGAGAAGCTCCTTTAACATTTGTTTGCAAAGCTGTTCTGGTGGTGCTGAATTGCCTTAGCTGTTGCCTCTCTATAAATCTTATGATTTCTCCATCAAACTTGAGTGTGAGCCTTGCTTGTTAGAGTATTCTTTGTTCTAGGGCCTTTCATTTCTTTATTTTAATATGTCATGCCACTCCCTTTTGGCCTATAGAGTTTCTGCTGATAAATCAGCTGATAATCTTATGGCTTTTCCCTTGTATATTATCTGTTGCTTTTAATAATTTTTCTTTGCCTTTAATTTTGGTCAGTTTGCTTATTATGTTTCTCAGTTCCTATTTGGGTTTATTCTGCCTGGGACTCTGCTGCCTGTACTTAATTGAATGTTTACTTTCTCATGTTGGGGAAGTTTTCAGCTATTATATCTCTTCAAATACTTTTTTCAGATCCTTCTCAGGTTATTTGTTTAACCTTAACAGCATAACTTGCCTCATATAGGAAACATTTGGAGTTGTTTTTCAGTCACATTTGGAGTAAGAATTAAATAAAATTTAAAAACTTTTTCAAGGAAAGGCCACTTTCCTGCTCCCTAGATTGACCTTCTACATTTAATAAGATTTTCAGTGTTCCCCCTGCCTCTTTGCAGTCTCACTCTGGTTTTGTTCCACAACAGACAGAAACCAAAGAACCATGGCCTCTAAGATGCAAGCTAGGGGGAAAGCAGCTCTGCAGCTGCTTGCACCTTGGTCTCAGATAATCACTCATAATTCATCTGCATATCTTATAAGAAAGGAGTCTAATTATCTTCTCCCTCTAAAAATTCTCTGGAGAGAAATATTTTCCCCCCTCCCTAAGAAAAGTAATAACTTTGAGCTTAATTTCATCTTGGGGAAGCAGGAGAAAGAGAGAGTTTTTTTTTTATAACCCTGGTTTCCTCATTTTATAGAGGTTTCCTCATTTTATAGAAATATTTAAAGTACTTAGACCCTAAACACAATATGCTATCAAGGAAGCCCAATACGTGTTCAGTGGTGTAAATTAAGTTCTAATTCACATATTTCTTCCCTCGAACTCCATTTCTCCCCATCTAAGCTGACTGGGGGAGGCTTAATTTAAACTGTATATTATGATGTCATATTACCTAACATTTTCTGTGTGTGTTTGTGTGTGTCTGTGTCTGTGAGTGTGTATAGCTTTAGCATAATGAGGTGGAGAGAAGCGTTTTCTCCCAATCACTTTGGCTAATGTCACCAGCTTAGAGGAGTAAGTCAGCTCTCTCAATCGCAAAGTTTCCAGTGTTCCCTATCTGGTTATTACTTCAGTTTCCTGTTACACTGATGTAGACTGAATTAATGAGATGTACAAACTGGGAGATTTATATACAATATTACAGAAATTGTACAAGGTAGTCTTTAAAGACTCTGCTTTGCACTTAAGAGCTTACCAGAGATGTCCAAGATGTGAATTTGGAGAGACATTTGCTTTCTGTGAGATCCATTCCCACCACCCCTCTACGTGTGTTATATTTCTCATCTACCTGGTGTTTGAGGAAATAGACTTTTGTGCAGGTGCTGCTTTCATGGGTCAGGGAATTGGAGATGATCAAATGATTCATTTCAAGGTAAGAGACTGAAATGAACCCTCTGATTGTTCTCAATTGGAATATATATA
>SJXQ01001281.1:236762-250753 GCA_006408695.1 Aepyceros melampus
ACTTAGCAGCATATATATATATATATATATATATATAATTTTACCCAGCATGAATAAAACTGATTTCTGATAAGGCAGAGCAGTAAGCAAAGAGTAAATCAGGTGAACCTGGAACATTACTGCATTATATAGTTAAAAGTACAAGGCAGGGAATGTGCTTTGTTCAAATTTGCACCCTCAGTACCATATAGCAGGCAATCAACTGATGGTATTTTTCAGTATCCATAATAGCAATGGCTTTAGCTTAAAAAACACTTTGAAATGCACCAGTGTCTTTAATATTTATTACTCAATGCACCAGTGTCTTTAATATTTATTACTCAATACAAATGCCAGTGGATCAAATCTTGGTATATGATTCTTAATTTGCAAATAAGGAAACAGACTTTGATAATTTAAGAAATTGCTCCAAGTCACAGATCAATTCAGTTCAGTTGCTCAGTTGTGTCTGACTGTGACCCAAAGGACTACAGCATGCCAGGCTCCCCTGTCCATCACCAACTCCTGGAGCTTGCTCAAATTCATGTCCATCAAGTCAGTGATGTAATCCAACCATCTCATCCTCTGCCATCCCCTTTTCTTCCCACCTTCAAACTTTCCCAGCATCAGGGTCTTTTCCAATGAGTCAGTTCTTCGCATCAGGTGGGCAAAGTATTGGAGTTTCAGCTTCAACTTCAGTCCTTCCAATGAATATTCAGGACTTATTTCCTTTAGGATTGATTTGTTGGATCTCCTTGCAGTCCAAGGGACTCTCAAGAGTATTCTCCAACATCACAGTTAAAAATCATCCATTCTTTGGTGCTCAGCTTTCTTTATCCTCTAACAACTCTTACATCCATACATGACTCCTGGAAAAACCATAGTATGACTATATGGGACTTTGTTGGCAAAATAGTGTCTCTGGTTTTTAATATGCTCTCTAGGTTGGTCATTGCTTTCCTTCCAAGGAGTAAGTGTCTTTTAATTTCATGGCTGCAGTCACCATCTGCAGTGATTTTGGAGAAAAAGTAAAGTCTCTCACTATTTCAATTATTTCCCATCTATTTGCCATGAAGTGATGGGACTTCATGCCATCATCTTAGTTTTTTGAATGTTGAGTTTTAAGCTAAGTTTTTCATTCTCCTCTTTTACTTTCATCAAGAGGTGCTTTAGCTCTTCTTCGCTTTCTACCATAAGTGTGGTGTGCTCTGCATTTCTGAGGCTATTGATATTTCTTCCAGCAATTTTGATCCCAAAGTTTTCTTCATCCAGCCTGGCATTTCACATGATGATTCTGCATATAAGTTAAATAAGCACAGTAACAATATACAAATAAGCAGCCTTGCTGTACTCCTATCCCAAATTGAAACCAGTCTGTTGTTCCATGTCCAGTTATAACTTGCTTGTTGACCTGCATACAGATTTTCCAGGAGGCAAGTGAGGTGGTCTGGTATTCCCATCTCTTCAAGAATTTTCCAGTTTATTGTGATCCACACAGTAAAAGACTTTGACATAGTCAATAAAGCAAAAGTAGTTGTTTTTTTCTGGAACTCTTGCTTTTTCGATGATTCAATGGATATTTGCAATTGAATCTCTGGTTCTTCTCCCATTTCTAAATCCAGATGGCATATCTGGATGTTCACAGTTCACATACTGTTGAAGCCTCTCTTAGAGAAATTTGAGCATTATTTTGCTAGCGTGTGAGATGCGTGCAATTGTGCAGTAGTTTGAACATTCTATGGCATTGCCTTTCTTTGGGATTGGAATGAAAACTGGCCTTTTCCATTCCTGTGGCCATTGCCCATTTTCCCAAGGCACAGGGCAGGTATTTATTAGTTCCTCTGAGGGCTGGCAGCAGCTCTCCCATATTTCAGTTCTGTCTTTTTGTTCTGCCTCTGCTGCTCTCGTTTTGTCTAATGTTTGAAAGGAACATGATTGAATGGATGAATGATGGATGGGGTGATATGCCATGTCTCCATATTGAAGAGATCACCCTGGTAACCTTATTTAAGTTTTGCTTAATTAATACCACCCTGTTTATCTAACTTCAATGCAGAGTACATCATGTGAAATGCTAGGTGTACTTCTCAACCTCTTTCTTTGACTTCTATGCAGAGTATATTAAGCAATATGCCAGGCTGGATGACGCACAAGCTGAAATCAAGATTGCCAGAAGAAATTTTAACAGCTTCAGATATGCAAACAATACGACTTATATGGCAGAAGGTGAAGAGGAACTAAAGAACCTCTTAATGAAGGAGAGTCAGAAAGCTGTCTTAAAACTCAGCATTCAAAAAATGAAGATGATGCCATTGATCCTGTCAGTTTCAGTTCAGTCACTCAGTCATGTCTGACTCTTTGTGACCCCATGGGCTGCAGCACTCCAGGCCTCCCTGTCAAACACCAACTCCTGGAGTTTACTCAAACTCGTGTCTATTGAGTCCGTGATGCCATCCAACCATCTCATCCTCTGTTGTCCCTTCTCCTCTAGCCTTCAATCTTACCTAGCATCAGGGTCTTTTCAAATGAGTCAGCTCTTTGGATCAGGTGGCCAAAGTATTGGAGTTTTAGCCTCAGTTCAGTCCTTTCAATGAACATTCAGGACTGATCTCTTTAGGATGGACTGGTTGGATCTCCTTGCAGTCCAAGGGACTCTCAAGAGTCTTCCCCAACACCACAGTTCAAAAAGATCAACTCTTCAGTGCTCAGCATTCTTTATACTACAACTCTCACATCCATACGTGACTACTGGAAAACCATAGCCTTGACAAGGTAGACCTTAGGTGGCAAAGTAATGTCTGATTTTGAATATGCTGTCTAGGTTGGTCATAACTTTTCTTCCAAGGAGTAAGTGTCTTTTTATTTCATGGCTGTGGTCACCATCTGCAGTAATTTTAGAGCCCAAAAAGTAAAGTCTGCCACTATTTCCCCATCTATTTGCCATGAAGTGATAGGAATGGATGCCATGATCTTTGTTTTCTGAATGTTGAGCTTTCAGCTAACTTTTCCTCTCTCCTCTTTCACTTTCATCAGGAAGCTCTTTAGTTCTTCTTCACTTTCTGCCATAATGGTGGTGTCATCTGTATAGCTCTCCAGGAAATTTAATTCCACTTTGTGCTTCTTCCAGCCCAGAATTTCTCATGATGTACTCTGCATATAAGTTAAACAGGGTGACAATATACAGCCTTGACACACTCCTTTGCCTATTTGTAACCACTCTGTTGTTCCATGTCCAATTCTAACTGTTGCTTCCTGACCTGCATACAGATTTCTGAAAAGGCATGTCAGGTGATCTGGTAAGCACATTCTTTCAGAATTTTCCACAGTTTATTGTGATGCACACAGTCAAAGATTTTGGCATAGTCAATAAAGAAGAAATAGATGCTTTTTCTGAAACTCCTTTGCTTTTTTGATGGTCCAGCTGATGTTGGAAATTGATCTCTCATTTCTCTGCCTTTTCTAAAACCAGCTTAAACATCAGGGAGTTCATGGTTCACGTGTTGCTGAAGTCTGGCTTGGAGAGTTTTGAGCATTACTTTACCAGCATGTGAGATGAGAGCAATTGTGCGGTAGTTTGAGCATTTTTTGGCATTGCCTTTCTTTGGAATTGGAACGAAAACTGACCTTTTCCAGTCCTGTGTCTGCCGGGGACCAGCGCCAGTGGATCCAGGGATATTCAAAGGGGGGACAGAGCAGGTGAGATAGGAAAGGATAGGAGAGAACAGGATAGCTCAGGATAGAATAGTATAGTAGGAAATTAGTGGAAGAAAGGAGGCTGAATAATTTGGTTTACGTGGAAAGCCAATAAAACCTCGAGACAAGAGGTTTGCACCATCTACGTTAGGCCACTGGCATCCATTTGAATATCGGAGAGTGCCCCGCCCTGGGCTCTCTCTCCTACAGATCTTAGCAGCCAGGACAGGTAAATAGACATGGCGAGCCTCCGCGCCCCAGATGGGAATTCAGCCGAAAAAGGGGAGAAAAAGAAAAGAACGACACGGGGAAGCCCAGCATCGGTGTAAGGCTCCAAAGGGGAAAAAAAAAAAGGGCCGTTTATTTTTCAAACTCAGCTTATATACCCCAAGTTGTACATAATGGAATATGCAGAGTTATACAGGGGCAGAGTCCTGACCCTCATTGAGACAAGGCTTTCTTTTTTGCATACTCTCCCGTTACAAAAGGTCTCAGGTGGTTTACATTATCTTCTGGCCAAGAGGCCTGTTAACATTTCTATGGCTCTCTTCTGATGAGGTTTTGTTAACCAGAAGACTCATTTGTGTTAATCTTTCCAAAGTCTGAATGCCACTGTCAGAAAACACTAAATAAAAATACAGCAATTTGTAATAAAAGGAAGTACAGTGATTTATAGCAAAAGTCTAGTATTGCTAACATCAAAACTACTAGATATCCTTTTCCATATCCCATTTACATAGATTACGTCTTCCGGGTGCCTGATAGATAAAAAATAAGGAGGTCTGGCAGCAATCATTGAGTCAACCGTGAAGTCCTGTCACCAATATAAATTTGAAAAGGCTCTGAAACTTTAAGATACTTTGAGGCTTTTGTGCCTCCCATAGCTGGGAGGTTGTGAGCAATTCACAAGCTTGTAGAAAGATAGGGGAACCTGTTTAGGCAGGCTAGAGCATTATCAAAGGGAGTTGGGCTGAGAACTCCTTTCAAATGCAGGAAGCTAAAAACTCTTCCTGAGAAACTGGCAGAGAATAGTGGGGAAACAGACAAATACAGACAAACTTTTATTCTTGGGGTGCATGCTCAGGAAAAACCAGGGAGAAATCCGATGACTCAGATTGCCCTGCCATCTGAGTTTGCCACGTGACCCTGTCATGGGTGGGATTCCTCACTCTGGCTCCCGACCTGTGGCCACTGCTGAGTTTCCAAATTTGCTGGCATATTGAATACAGCACTTTCACAGCATCATCTTTCAGGATTTGAAACAGCTCACCTGGAATTCCATCACCTCCACTAGCTTTGTTCGTAGTGATGCTTTCTAAGGCCCACTTGACTTCACATTCCAAGATGTCTGGCTCTAGATTAGTCATCACATCATCATGATTATCTGGTCTGTGAAGATCTTTTTTGTACAGTTCTTCTGTGTGTTCTTGCCACCTCTTATTAACCTCTTCTGCTTCTGTTAAGTCCAGACCATTTCTGTCCTTTATCAAGCCCATCTTTGCATGAAATGTTCCCTTGGTATCTCTAATTTTCTTGAAGAGATCTCTAGTCTTTCCCATTCTGTTGTTTCTCTCTTTCTTTGCATTGATTGCTGAGGAAGGCTTTCTTATTTCTCCTTTCTATTCTTTGGAACTCTGCATTCAGATGCTTATATCTTTCTGTTTCTCCTTTGCTTGTTTATTACCTTCTTTTCTCAGCTATTTGTAAGGCCTCTTCAGACAGTTGTTTGCCTTTTTGCAATATATTTATATATGTATAAATATGTGTGTGTGTGTGTGTGTGTGTGTGTGAGGAAATATACAATATTTGTCTTTTTCTATCTAATTTATCTCACTAAGCATTGTACTTTACAGGTCCACCATCCATGTTGATACAAATAGCAAATTTTCCTTTTTTTTTTTAATGGTTGTGTAAAACCTCTGTGAAGTATCACCTCACCCCTGTTAGAATGGCAAATTAAAAAAGACAAGAAATGATAAGTGTTGGTGAAATGTGAAGAAAAGGGAACCCTTTTTGCACATGCATGGGGATGTAAATTAAAGCAACCACTATGATAAATAATTGAAAGTTTCTCAAAAGATTAAAATGGGACTACCATAATTCTCTAATTCACTTCTCTGCAATCTTCCCTGAGCCTGCTCTGAAGACCTATCTGAAGTCCTGGATCTTCTTCCATACATAATCACTAAATCATTACTGATGAGTAACTTAAAAGAGTCTAACAAAACATGTATTTCTATTTTTTACATTTGACTGTGTCATTAATATTTACCTTAAAAATTTCACTTCCACCATAAAGTTGATGCTATACCTCCATAATTCTCCTTTAAAAGACAAAACATAGATAAGAGTTAATTATTATTTTTCAAAATAAGTTCATAAATTGTACCAAAAAAATTGGAAATAATTGAAAATAAATTGTATGCAATATCAAATAAACAAGTAAAACTAGAACAGAGAAATTAATAACCATATCTTATATTCTTAAATTTTGTTAAAATATCAATGTTAGACCTCACTGGTCATGTCCATAGTAAATAGTCATGGTCCTGTTCTAAGCATTTTATAATATGGCCTCATTTAACCATCTCAACAACCCTATGAAGTAAAATCATTATTATCCCCATTTTACAGCTAGGGAAACTACAGCCAGAGAGGCTAAGTAAAATGTCCAATCACACAGCTAATAAGTGATGGAATAGGATTCAAGCCCAAGAAATCTCACTCCAAATCTGTCTTTTAATTATGCAGCAAATTACTTTACTACCTATTTTTTTACTCTGTCTTAACTCTAATACATCTCCCATACTTGTCACACTTCCTAAATCTGTTCATCTGTTCACTCACTCTTTCTTCCATTTGGTCACTCTTACAACTTCACAGTTTGTCTGTTTCGGAGAGACGGGGAGAAAGATGGACTTACAGAGCAAGGGAGGGAAGGAAGGAGAGAGACAGAGGAGAGAGAAAAACTGCTGTCTCTAATCACTAAAACATCTATTTCTGCTTTATTGACTATGCCAAAGCTTTTGACTGTGTGGATCACAATAAACTGTGGAAAATTCTGAAAGAGATGGGAATACCAGACCACCTGACTTGCCTCTTGAGAAATCTGTATGCAGGTCAGGAAGCAACAGTTAGAACTGGACATGGAACAGACCGGTTTTTGAACTCATCGCTATTTGCAGTAAGATCACTCTCTGCAGGAGAGAGACAGAGGAGAGAGAAAAACTGCTGTCTCTAATCACTAAAACATCTATTTCTGCTTTATTGACTATGCCAAAGCTTTTGACTGTGTGGATCACAATAAACTGTGGAAAATTCTGAAAGAGATGGGAATACCAGACCACCTGACTTGCCTCTTGAGAAATCTGTATGCAGGTCAGGAAGCAACAGTTAGAACTGGACATGGAACAGACCGGTTTTTGAACTCATCGCTATTTGCAGTAAGATCACTCTCTGCTGCCCCCTAGTGGTAAACTTTGTTTTTTATAAACTCCAGTTCAGTTCGGTTCAGTCGCTCAGTCGTGTCTGACTGCGACCTCATGAGTCGCAGCACTCCAGGCCTCCCTTCAGTTCAGTTCAGTCGCTCAGTCGTGTCCGACTCTTTGCGACCCCATGAATCGCAGTATGCCAGGCCTCCCTGTCCAAGAAGATCATGGCATCTGGCCCCATCACTTCATGGGAAATAGATGGGGAAACAGTAGAAACATTGTCAGACTTTGTTTTTTTGGGCTCCAAAATCACTGCAGATGGTGACTGCAACCATGAAATTAAAAGGCGCTTACTCCTTGGAAGAAAAGTTATGACCAACCTAGATAGTATATTCAAAAGCAGAGACATTACTTTGCCTGCTAAGGTCCGTCTAGTCAAGGCTATGGTTTTTCCTGTGGTCATGTATGGATGTGAAAGTTGAACTGTGAAAAAGGTTGAGCACAGAAGAATTGATGCTTTTGAATTGTGGTGTTGGAAAAGACTCTTGAGGGTCCCTTGAATTGCAAGGAGATCCAATCAGTCCATTCTAAAGGAGATTAGCCCTGGGTGTTCTTTGGAAGGAATGATGCTAAAGCTGAAACTCCAATACTTTGGCCACCTCATGCGAAGAGTTGACTCATTGGAAAAGACTCTGATGCTGGGAGGGATTGGGGGCAGGAGGAGAAGGGGACGACAGAGGATGAGATTTCTGGATGGCATCATCGACTTGATGGACGTGAGTCTGAGTGAACTCCAGGAGTTGGTGATGGACAGGGAGGCCTGGCGTGCTGCAATTCATGGCGTCACAGAGTTGAACACGACTGAGCGACTGAACTGAACTGAAGTTCACTTAGGATCTTATCATCCTTGCAGTTAGCATCCAACTCAGTTCTGGGTGCCTAGGGTTTTCTTCCAATTCTGTTTTGGTTGAATAAATATAAATAAGGTCTGATAAGAAGATGAAGTTTGCTTTAATCATGTGACTCTCATTCTGTCTCTCAATCTTAATGTCTCAAATTCTGTCTCAATTTGAATGTTTATAAAACATGCAAATAAGGTAATCGTTAACAATTTTAAGAACTGAAACTCTATCATTGTTATTTTAATTATCATTATTATTATCATCGCTATGGACTACCAATAATTCACGAGCATCTACCTTGCTAGCCTATGGCGTTGGTCATTCCTTTCTGCAAGGTTTCTTTTATTTCAAAAGCATTAATGAAACTTAGCAATCAATAAAAGGTTTTCAAGGGAATTGAATCAATTATATTGATGATGAATGATCTCTCCCAAATAATTCCAGAAAGATAGTGAGCGTTATAATTGGACACTTGGTACCAGAGTAGTACAAAGTCCTCTGCTTCTGGCAACATATCCCAAAGGAGTGCTCAGGCATATAAGTTCTCCCCATTCTGTTATCACTGGAAAGATAATTCCTTTGGAATGAGTAAAAAGCACTTTTATTTATTCTAATAAAATGTGGGAAATTTTGGACCAGGGTGAAATTCCAATGGAGTAACTATTTTCATGAAGCAAGTACTGTGTTTAATTAATTTAGTTTAATTTAACCAGAGGGAAAAGCTCAGTAAATCATAATATGGACAAAACTGTGTTGAATGTAATCAAACCATAACAAAATTCTGCTTCATGGAAGAGAATAAAGTTTTATCTCCTATAATTACATTTAGTGAAGGAAGCTATTAATAAAATGTTTCCAAATATCTTTTCTTCAAGTCTTACGTTCTCTTTCAGTGAAACAGGCAGGTGGATGTGTTCCTGATGGATGTTTTCATTCTCATCAACTCTCTGTAGCCAGTGTGGCCCATGTCTCATTGAGAAGAGAATGTCTTAGTCCTTAGAGTAAGTCAATATATAGAAAAATTAAAATGAGTCAGTATAATCATGACTTTATCATGCTTCTTTTTCTATATCAGGCTTTCCAGGTGGTGCTAGCAATAAAGAACCTGCATGCCAATACAAGAGACAAAGGAGACCTGGGTTTGATCTCTGGGGTCAGGAAGAATCCCTGGAATAGGAAATGGCAACCTGCTCAGGTATTCTTGCCTGGAGAATCCCATGGACAGAGGAGCCTGATGTGCTATAGTCCATAGTGTCACACAGAGCCGGACATGACTGAAGCAACCTAGCAGGTACCCTGCAGGAGGAGTGCAATACCCTATCACTTATCTGTTTATCCATCACTGTCATCCTTACCTATTGCCCATGATGATTTATTTCTGTACCTACCTCCATCTTTGATATTATGCTGTACTGTCACAATTGATATATAACTCGAGAACTGTCTGATTAAAATATCAAACTGAACTGCACAGAGGGCAAAATGCATGAGTCCTGGACAGGACTGGGAGATTACAAAGAGATCAACTCATTTTGGATAACCACGCCTTCACCCGTCAACCTTTTAGAAAGGTCGCTGTGCAGGGAGGTGTTTGAGAGATGAGTAGGAGGAGACACGGGTTTTGGGGAGAACGTTTCTCAGTATCCCTTGAATCAAAGCACACAGCATGTGGATAAATGGCAAATAACTGCAGCTCAACAAAAGCTCTTTGTGTGTCTACAATTATCAGTCTACTATTCAGTGTAGTCTCTGGGGTCCATGGGGACCATGAGGTCCATGGGGTCACAAAGAGTCAGACACAACTGAGTAACTTTCACCTTCATTCAATACACTATATTATGCGTTATCGTTTACTCATTTTTTTTTTTTTTGCAAGGATCCTTGAGAGAAGTGATTTCAAAGTTAGTATCAAGAATCGTAATTTGCCATTGATAATATTGCTGCCCCTTTTTGGGGTTAGTTTGTTTGTTTGTTGGACATCCCTGTTATTTAGTCACTAAGTTGTGTCCAACTCTTTATTGGACATGGGCTGTAGCCTGCCAGATTTTTCTGTCTGTGGGATTTACCAGGCAAGAATATTGGAGTGGATTGCCATTTCCTCCTCCAGGGGATCTTCCCCACCCAGGGATCCAGCTCATATCTCCTGTGTCTCCTGCACTGGCAGGTGGATTCTTTACTGCTGAGCCACCTGTGAGGCAGCATTAGAAGCGTTGTTGCTGCTGCTGCTGCTAAGTCGCTTCAGTCGTGTCCGACTCTGTGCAACCCCATAGACGGCAGCCCACCAGGCTCCCTCATCCCTGGGATTCTCCAGGCAAGAACACTGGAGTGGGTTGCCATTTCCTTCTCCAATGCATGAAAGTGAAAAGTGAAAGTGAAGTTGCCAGTCGTGTCAGACTGTTAGTGACCCCATGGACTGCAGCCCACCAGGCTCCCCTGTTCATGGGATTTTCCAGGCAAGAGTACTGGAGTGGGGTGCCATTGTTGGACAGTACTAATTGTATACAGGGGCTTCCAGAACGTTTTGAGCCAAAGTTATGGTCTCACAGAGCAGTGGGTGGGACTTGTTAAGGTTGTAGCAGGCTTTATCCTTGCTCGTTACATCCAGTGCTTGGTTTTTTGTTTCATATTTTTCTCATTTATATTATTTACCTGGTTTTTATGTCTTACCCTATGCCACTGCCAAACCTTTTTTTCTGTATATGAAACCATTTGTATATATATTCATATATGTAGACATTCACACTTATGTCTATTTTATGTCTCAATAATAGTAGAAGAAAATAGGAAAGTTTAGGGAGGAAATGTCTCTTGCAAATTTTATTTGTAACTGTAATTCTGAAAAAATCCTAGCAATTTCTCAGTTTGTGCAAAAGCAATATGTTAGAGTGGGACATTTATGCATGGGAAATACATGAAATTCATAGCAAGGTTGCCATTGAAAATCCTTGGGAGGTAAAGCAAATATAACTAAAGGACAGAATGCAGAGATGAAAAATATCATGAAATCATAGAGGATGCAATTTGTAGTTTTAAATTTTAGTTCTCAAAGTGCTTTCTCACATCTGTGATGTCATAAAATTCACTGAACTAAGGTAAGTGAAAAAATATAATTTTTAATGTTATTTAAAATATGTGTTTGCTAAGCCATGTCTACTCTTTTGTGACCCCATGGACTGTAGTCCACGAGTATTCCAGGCAAGAATGCTGGAGTGGATTGCCATTGCCTTCTCCAGGGGATCTTCCGGAAACTGTGGCTCCTGCCATGGCTCCGGCATTGCGAATGGATTATTTTACTGCTGAGCCAGTGGGGAAGCCTCTGTTGTTTAAAATTGGTGACAGCTAACCAAGATCAGAACCCAGGTGTCTATTTGCAATTTTTTAAGGAATCTCCACACTGTTTTCCTAGTGGCTGTACTAGTTTGCATTCACACCAACAGTGTAAGAGGGTTCCCTTCTCTCCACACCCTCTCCAACATTTATTGCTTGCAGACTTTTGGATCGCAGCCATTCTAACTGGTGTGAAATGGTACCTCAATGTGGTCTTGATTTGCATTTCTCTGATAATAAGTGATGTTGAGCATCTTTTCATGTGTTTGTTATCCATCCGTATGTCTTCTTTGGAGAAATGTCTATTTAGTTCCTTGGCCCATTTTTTGATTGGGTCGTTTATTTTTCTGGAATTGAGCTGCATAAGTTGCTTGTATATTTTTGAGATTAGTTGTTTGTCAGTTGCTTCATTTGCTATTATTTTCTCCCATTCAGAAGGCTGTCTTTTCATCTTGCTTATAGTTTCCTTTGTTGTGCAGAAGCTTTTAATTTTAATTAGATCCCATTTGTTTATTTTTGCTTTTATTTCCAGTATTCTGGGAGGTGGATCATAGAGGATCCTGCTGTGATTTATGTCAGAGAGTGTTTTGCCTTGTTGTTTGTCAGTTGCTTCATTTGCTATTATTTTCTCCCATTCAGAAGGCTGTCTTTTCATCTTGCTTATAGTTTCCTTTGTTGTGCAGAAGCTTCTAATTTTAATTAGATCCAATTTGTTTATTTTTGCTTTTATTTCCAGTATTCTGGGAGGTGGATCATAGAGGATTCTGCTGTGATTTATGTCGGAGAGTGTTTTGCCTATGTTCTCCTCTAGGAGTTTTATAGTTTCTGTTCTTACATTTAGATCTTTAATCCATTTTGAGTTTATTCCTGTATGCAAGACAGCAAAAGAGACACAGATGAATAGAACGGACTTTTGAACTCTGAGGGAGAGGGAGAGGGTAGGAGGATCTGGGAGAATGGCACTGAAACATGTATACTATCATGTAAGAAATGAATTGCCAGTCTATGTTCAATACAGGATACAGGATACTTGGGACTGGTGCACGAGGATAATCCAGAGAGTTGATATGGGGTGGAAGGTGGAGGGGGGTTGGGGGTTCAGGATTGGGAACTCATATACACCCGAGATGGATTCATGTCAATGTATGGCAAAACCAATACAGTATTGTAAAGTAAAATAAAGTAAAAATAAAAATTAAAAAAAAAAAAGAACCCAGGTGTCTTGGTTCTGGTCTTAAACTGTTTTCAGGGATATGTTCTGTTAAAAATGACCTTTCCATGTGACAGCATTGAAATTCAAAAAGAAATGAAATGTCTCTTATTACAACTCTCTTTTCTTATTGTGAAGAATTTCTACTTTGACTAAATCTATAGCTTTCATATTTATTTTAAACAATATAATTATAGATTCTTACCATACCTTAGACTCGATGGACGTGAGTTTGAGTGAACTCCAGTAGTTGATGATGGACAGTGAGGCCTGGCATGCTGCAATTCACTGGGTTGCAAAGAGTCAGACATGACTGAACTGAACCATATCTTAGGTATGGAGAGTCTCATACCATATCTTAGGTATGAATCTGTCTGCCAATGCAGCAGAGGCAGGTTCAAACCTGGGTTGGGAAGATACTCTGGAGAAGGAAATGGCATCCCACTCTAGTCTTCTTGCCTGGGAAATCCCATGAACTCGCAAGCTATAGGAGGAGCCTGGCAGGCTATAGTCTATGGGGTTGTAAAAGAGTAAGACACGACTTAGCAACTAAACAACAATCATTATATGTATGATTCCAAAAGAGCAATTTTTTATTTGCTATTTCAATTTTAAGTCTGTGGTTTAGCAAGGTGGCCAAGATGAAATTTCTCTCTAATATATTTTCAAAGCCTTGGACTCATTAACATAAACTTTATGTCTCTTGCCAATTTAGAATACCAACAAATATAAATTAGCTGTTTTTGACTGTGGTACATTGAGGTAAGGGGTCTATGGGTTGTAACACAGGCAAGCAGAGGCAATGCTTCCTCTATTGCTGGCAAGAGTCCAGGCTCCTGCTTCTACCTTAAAGGAAAAGAAGTGTTAGATGCTTTGTTCCATGCATATCTTTATTAGTTTCCTATTGCTCTTATATCAAATTACCACAAACTTGGTGGCTTAAAACTGCAAAAATTTATTTTCTCCTAATTTCTGGAAATCAGAAGTCCAAACAGTATAATCAGGCCAAAATCAAGGTGTTGGCAGGGCCAAGACTCCATCTAGAAGGTCTAGTGGAAAGTCCAGTCCTTGCCTCCCTAACTTTCTGTGGCTGCTGGCTTTCCTTGAGGTTGCATCACCCTGGCCTGTTTCTGCAGTCACATTGGCCTCTACTGTTGAGTCTCTACCTAAATTTCTATCTTCCTCCTTCATATAAGGATGTCTGTGATTGTTTTGGGCTTCCCAGATGACTCAGCAGTAAAGAATCAGCCTACAAAGCAGAAGCTGCAGGAGACTTGGGTTCGATCCCTGGGTGGGGAAGATCCTCTGGAGGAGGAAATGGCAACTCATTCCTGGGAAAGGAGAAAAACAAAGCATTTCTTCAAATTGCTTTTTAAAAAAATATTGCATCAGTTCAGTCGCTCAGTCGTGTCCGACTCTTTGCAACGCATGAATCATAGCACACGAAGC
>SJXQ01001281.1:252783-271622 GCA_006408695.1 Aepyceros melampus
CGGGGATAATCCAGAGAGAGGGTGTGGGGTGGGAGGGGGGAGGTGGGGGTCGGGATTGGGAGTTCATGTACACTCGTGGCTGATTCATGTCAATGTATAGCAAAATGAATACAGTATTGTAAGGCAAAACAAACTAAAAAAATAAAAATTATTTTAAAAAAAAGTAATAGTATATATGTATCAATTGGAATTTCCATGAGTTAAAATGGCATATGATGATATACTGATATGTTTTCATAAATTTTTCTTGGAGTACAGTTGATTTACAGTGTTGTATTAGTTTCTCATGTATAGCAAAGTGAAACAGTTATACATATACATATATTCACTTATTAAAAAAAAGCTTTTTCCCATATAGGTCGCTATAGGGTATTGAGTAGTTCCCTTTGCTATACACTAGGTTCTTACTAGTTACCTATTTTATACATAGTAGTGTGTATATGGCAATCCCAATCTCCCAATTTATTCCTCTCCCCACCCTTTCCCCTTTGATATCCACGTTTGTTTTCTACATCTAAGACTGTATTTCTGTTTTGTAAAAAGATTCATTTGCACTATTTTAAAATATATATCATATAAGCAGTATCGATAATATTTGTCTTTGTCTGACATACTTCACTCTTTACGACAATCTCTGCATCCATCCATGTCACTGCAAATAGAACTATTTTATTCTTTTTAATGGTGGAGTAATATTCCATTGTGGACTTCCCAGGTGGCTGTGTGGTAAAGAATCTGACTGCCAAGCAGGGGATACAGGTTTGATTTCTAGGTTGGGAAGATCCCTTGGAGAAGGAAATGGCAACACACTCCAGTATTCTTGCCTGGGAAATCCCATGGACAGAGGGGCCTGGTAGGCTATAAATCCCATGGGTTCGCAAAAGAGCACACAATTTAGCAACTGAAATAACCATAACAATATCCCATTGTATTTGTGTACTACATTTTCTTTATCCATTCCTCCATTGATGGACATTTAGGCTGCTTTCATGTCCTTGCTATTGTAAATAGTGCAGCAGTGAATTGGGAATCATGGTTTTCTTCAGGGATATGCTCACGAGTGGGATTTCTGGGTCATATGGTTGTTCTATTTTTAGTTTTTTTTTTTTTTTTTTTTTAAGAAACTCTTTACTGTTCTCCATGGTGATTATACCAATTTATATTCTCATCAATGGTGTAGGAGGGTTTCCTTTTTCCCATACTCTCTCTGTCTCCAGCATTTATTGTTTGTAGAATTTTTGATGATGGCTATTCTGATTGGTGAGAGGAGATACCTTCTTGTAGTTTCTATTCAAATTTCTCTGATAATTAGCTATGCTGGGCATCATTTCTTTGCCTCTTGGTCATTTATAAGTCTTTGGAGAAATATCTGTGTAGATTTTCCTCTGATTTTTTTGATTGAGGTTTTTGTTTGTTTTGACATCAAATTACATAAGCTGTGTATTTAGAGATAAATCCTTTGTCAGTTGGTTCATTTGCTAATTTTTTTTTTTCTTTCTGTGGGTTATTTTGTTTTGTTTTGTTTATGGTTTCTTTTGCTATGCAAAAGCTTTTAAGTTTGCTTAAGTCTCATTTGTTTATTTTTTGTTTTATTTTCATTACTCTAGTAATGGATCAAAAATAATCTTATTGTGATCTATGTCAGATAGTGTTCTGCCCATATTTTCCTCTAAGAGTTTTATAGTATCTGGTCCTACACTTAGATCTTTAATCCATTTTGATTATTTTTGTGTATGCTGTTAGAAATTGCTCTAGTTTCATTTTTCCCCCCATGTAGCTTTTCAGTTTTCCCAGCACCACTTATAGAAGAGACTATCTTTTCCCCATTGTGTATTCTTGCCTCCTCTGTCTTAGATTAGGTGACCAGGGGGTGAGTGGGTAATATACTGATATCTTATATTATGACATATTTATTAATCCATTTATAGAAGGGAACCATAGAAACCAAAATCAATGGATGAGAAAAATTTTACCACAGTGAAGGAGTTCATCCTTTTAGGATTTACGACAGACCTGTGGCTACAGAGGGTTCTCTTTTACCTCTTCCTCATCATTTATATCATCAGTCTCTTAGGGAACATCACCCTGATTTCTCTGATCTGTTCTGATTCTCGGCTCCATATACACATGTATTTCTTCACTGGAAGTCTGTCATTCCTGGATCTCTGGTATGCTTCTGTCTATGCCCCCCAAATCCTGATGACCTGCATCTCTGATGACAAGTGCATCTTTTTTGCTTGCTGCCTAGCTCAACTCTTCTTTGCTGCTGGAGTGAACTGCACTGAATGTTACCTGTTGGCTGCCAAGGCTGATGACTGCTATGTGGCCATCTCCAGCCCCTGGCTTTATTCCCAGGCCATGTCCCCAAGGTTATGTGCCTGTCTTGTTGCAGCATCATATCTTGGTGGCTTTGTGAACTCAACCATCGTCACTAGTGAAACTACCTTGAACTTCTGTGGGAACAACGTCATTGATGATTTCTTTCATGATTTGCACCCCCTTGTCAGACTGGCCTGTGATGTGAAGGAAAGCTACAAGGCTGTGCTGTATTTCTTGCTTGTCTCCAATGTCATTACTCCCGCTGTGCTTACCCTTGCCTCCTATCTCTTCATCATTGCTGTCCTCTTGAAGTCCACTCCACCCAAAGCCACTTGAGGGCCTTCTCCACCTGTGGCTCTCACCTGACAGCTGTCACCTTATACTATGGGTCAATTCTCTTCATTTACTTCTGGCCAAGTACGAGCTATGCCCGGCTGCTGCTAAGTCATTTCAGTTGTGTCTGATTCTGTGCGACCCCATAGACGGCAGCCCACCAGGCTCCCCCGTCCCTGGGATTCTCCAGGCAAGAACACTGCAGTGGGTTGCCATTTCCTTCTCCAATGCATGAAAGAAGAAAGTGAAAGTGAAGTCGCTCAGTCGTGTCCGACTCTTAGTGACCCCATGGACTGCAACCTACCAGGCTCCTCCATCCATGGGATTTTCCAGGCAAGAGTACTGGAGTAGGGTGCCATTGCCTCCTCTGGAGCTATGCCCTGGAGACGGATAAAGTGGTGTCCGTGTTCTACACAGTGGTGATTCCCTTATTGAATCCTTTGATCTATAGCTTAAGAAATGAAGATGTTAAAGATGCCTTGAGGAAAATGATAGAGAAAGCAGTTTCTTAAACAAAGGTTTTAGTAAACCAAGAGTTTTTTTTTTCTTTTCTTTTTTTTTTTTACAGATTAATCTCCACATCATTAATGGTAGCCTGTAGTCTCAGAAATGAATAATAATAATAATAATAAACACAGAAATTATTAAATAATGTGGAAATACCAGCCTGTATTTTTTTTTCAGTTGACAATAATGCATGTGACTACATTTTTGAAATAAAGGGGCTGGATTCTGAGAATTTTGTGGGAGATTGGATTTCTAAAACAGTATTCATGGTTACCTGCATATATAGTATCTTAATCTATGAAATCTTAATCTATGAAGTGAAGTGAAGTGAAATTCACTCAGTCCTGCCTGACTTTTTGTGACTCTATTGGACTATTCAGTCTAGAGAACTCTCCAGGCCAGAATACTGGAGTGGGTAGGAGGTAGGTTCCCTTCTCCAGGGGACCTTCTGAAGCCAGGGAACCGAGGTCTCCCACAGTTCAGGTGGATTCTTTCTAGCTGAGCCACAAGGGAAGCCCAAGAATACTGGAGTGGGTAGCCTATCCCTTCTCTAGCAGACCCTCCTGACCCAGGAGTTGAACCAGGCTTTCCTGCATTAAAGATGGATTAAAGGTGAAGCCTTTACCAACTGAGCTTCCAGGTAATAATAAAACTGATTATTAAATCATGGATTGAATGACTTCAAATCTTGCAGTTCACAGGTGAGAAAACAAAAATACAAACCTTGAACTTTTGGTTCTGAAGATATTTATCCATTAGTTAGGAGAATGAGTTAAGATGTCACAAGGAAAGTACCTGTCACAAAATGCCCTTAAAATAAATTTATTTTTTATTCTGATAATCTTTTCTTTGCTTGCCATGATATATCTCTTCAGCAATAGATGTGGAAGATAGCAAATATGTTTACTTAGATTCACTGTGAGTTTCAATAAAGGATTATTTCCTCCAAAAATTAGAGAATTAAGAAAAAAAGTATAGCAAGTGTAAGACTTAAAGTCATGAAATTAAAAGACACTTGCTCCTTGAAATAAAAGTTATGACCAACCTAGGCAGCATAGTAAAAAGCAGACACGTTACTTTGACAACAAATGTCTAGTCAAAGCTATGTTTTTTCCAGTAGTCACGTATGGATGTGTTCAGTTCAGTTCAGTCACTCAGTCATGTCTGACTCTTTGCAACCCCATGAATCGCAGCACACCAGGCCTCCCTGTCCATTACCAACTTCCAGAATTCACCCAGTCCCACACCCATGGAGTCAGTGATGCCATCCAGCCATCTCATCTTTGGTCTTCCCCTTCTCCTGCCCCCAATCCCTCCCAGCATCAGGGTCTTTTCCAATGAGTCAACTCTTTGCGTGAGTGAGAGTTGGACTATAAAGAAAGCTGAGCGCCGAAGAACTTATGCTTTTGAACTGTGGTGTTGGAGAAGACTCTTGAGAGTCTTTTGGACTGCAGTGAGATCCAACCAGTCTAGAGGGTTGGGATGGGGAGGGAGGTGGGAAGATGGTTCAGGATGGGAACACATGTACACCCATGGCTGATTCATGTCAATGTATGGCAAAAACCACTAAAATATTGTAAAGTAATTAGCCTCCAATTAAAAATAAATAAATTTATATTTCAATAAATAAATAAATAAATAAATAAATTTTTCTTTAAAAAGAAAAAAAAGTGCTAGAAAAAAATAAATAGATAAAGGAAATCAGTCCTGAATATTCATTGGAAAGACTGATGCTGAAGGTGAAACTCCAATATTTTGTCCACATGATGTGAAGAACTGACTCAATGGAAAAGACCCTGATGCTGGGAAATATTGAAGGCAGAAGGAGAAGGGAGGACAGAGGATGAGATGGTTGGATGGAATCACCAACTCAATGGGCATGTGCTTGAGTAAACTCTGGCTGTTGACGATGGACAGGGAGGCCTGGCGTGCTGCAGTCCATGGGGTTGCCAAGATTCGGAGATGACTGAGTGACTGAAATGAACTAAACTGAAGACTTAAACATAAATGGAGATGTAGATAGAAATGGATAAGTAGAGGGACACAAAGAAAGATTTTAAACAGCTCTATATCTAAGAGAGATTCTGAATGAAAGTCTCAATGAAAGTGAAAATTGCTTAGTCATGTCCAAATCTTTGCAACCTCAGAGACTATACAGTCCATAGAATTCTCCAGGCCAGAATACTGGAGTGGATAACCTTTCCCTTCTCCAGGGGATCTTCCCAACCCAGGGACTGAACCCAGGCTTCCCAAATTACAGGCAGATTCTTTACTAGCTGAGCCACAGGGAAGCCCAAGAATACTGGAGTGGGTCTCCTATCCCTTCTCCAGTGGATCTTCCCAACCTAGGAATCAAACTGGGGTCTCCTGCATTGCAGGCAGATTCTTTACCAACTGAGCTATCAGGGAAGACCTGGAAAATCTCTACAGTGAATGAATGACTGGTATCAGTTAAGATCCCACCAATTTTTGTATTTCTTTGCATGTTCAGCTTTATGTGCACATTAATTAAAATTTAGAGAACGTTTTATTATGGTCTCACATTCCCTAACTTAAGTAGTCTTTATACATGTAAAGCGTGATGTTTGCCAGCATAAAGAAGCCCTACTGTTGATAAGAAAGTATACTACTTTGATAGGTTATAACAAAATATCATGGACTGGGTGACATAAACAATAGCAATTTATTTTATCCATTTCTGTATGATAAAAGGCCAAGGTTAAAATGCCATCAGGGCTGCTGTCTTCTGCTTGTAGATGGCCACCCTCACAACAGAGGAGCAAATGGTTGGATGGCATCACTGATTCAGTGGACATGAGTTTGAGCAAAATCTGGGAGATGCTAAAGGACAGGGAAAGCTGGTGTGTTGCAGTCTGTGGAGTCACACACAGTCGGACATGACTGAGTGACTGAAAAACAACCACGCTCTTGCTTTTTCCACACATTTTTCCTCTGTGTACAAGCATTCCTGGTATCTCTTCTTGTGTCCAAGTCTGTTTTCTCTTTTAATGAAGATACTTAGAAAAAGCAAGAGAGTTCCAGAAAAACATCTACTTCTACTTTATTGACTATGCCAAAGCCTTGACTGTGTGAATCACAACAAACTGGAAAAATCTTAAAGACTTTGAAACATCAGACCACCTGACCTGCCTCCTGAGAAATCTGTATGCAGGTAAAGAAGCAACAGTTAGAACTGGACATAGCAAAACAGATTGGTTCCAAATCACGAAAGGGGTACATCAAGGCCATATATTGTCACCCTGCTTATTTAACTTCTGTGCAGTGTAGATCATGAGAAATGCCTAACTGGATGAAGCACAGCTGAAATCAAGATTGTCAGGAGAAATATCAATAGCTTCAGATATGCAGATGATACCACCCTTATGGAAGAAAGTGAAAATGAACTCAAGAGCCTCTTGATGAAAGTGAAAGAGAAGAGTGAAAAAATTGGCTTAAAACTCAACATTCAGAAAATGAAGATCATGACATCTGGTCCCATCACTTCATGGGAAATAGATGGGGAAACAGTGGAAACAGTGACAGACTATCTTTTTGGCCTCAAAATCACTGCAGATGGTGACTGTAGCCATGAAATTAAAAGACGCTTACTCCTTGGAAGGAAAGTTATGCCCAACCTAGACAGCATATTCAGAGAAGGTAATGGCAACCCACTCCAGTACTCTTGCCTGGAAAATCCCATGGAAGGAGGAGCCTGGTAGGCTGCAGTCCATGGGGTCACGAAGAGTCAGACACAACTGAATGACTTCACTTTCACTTTTCACTTTTATTAATTGGAGAAGGAAATGGCAACCCACTCCAGTGTTCTTGCCTGGAGAATCCCAGGGAAGGGGGAGCCTGGTGGGCTGCCATCTATGGGGTTGCACAGGGTCAGACACGAGTGAAGTGACTTAGCAGCAGCAGCAGCAGCAGCAGCAGACAACACATTAAAAAGCAGAGACATGACTTTGCCAACAAAAGTCCATAGAGTCAAAGCTATGGTTTTTCCAGTAGTCATGTACAGGTGTGAGTTGGACTATAAAGAAAGCTGAGTGGGGAAGAATTAATGCTTTTGAACTGTGGTGTTGGAAAAGACTCCAAAGAGTCCCTTGGATACCTAGGATATCCAGCCAGTCCATCCTAAAGGAGATCAGTCCTGAATAATCATTGGAAGGACTGGTGCTGATGCTGAAACTCCAATACTTTGGCCACTGACTCATTTGAAAAGACCCTACTGCTGGGAAAAGATTAAAGGCAAGAGGAGAAGGGAACAAAAGAGGATGAGATGATTGGATGGCTTTACCGACTCAATGGACATTTGTCTGAAAAGATTCCAGGAGCTGGTGATGCACAGGAAGGCCTGGGTGTTTCAGTCCTTGGGGTAGCAAAGATTTGGACATGACTGAGCCACTGAACTGACTGACTGACTGACAAGTCATATTGGATTAAGGCTTATCCTGGTCACCTCATTTTAACTTAATCGTGTCTCTTAAGGCCCTACTTACTTCCCTGGTGGCTCGGTAGTAAAGAACCTGCCTGAAATGCAGGAGATGTGGGCTCAATCCTTAGGTTGGGAAGATCCCTGGGAAGGAAATGGCAACCCACTCCAGGATTCTTGCCCCACAAATCCCATGGACAGAGAAGCCTGGCAGGCTACAGTCCATGGGGTGGCAAAGAGCCAGAGGTGACTATCACCACCATCTACAAATACAGTCATATTTTGAGTTAGTAAGCCAGGGGAGGTTAGGGCTCCAACAAAAGAGTTTCTAAGGGATACAATTCAAGTCATAACAACAAAGATGGGTTGGAATTGTCTGATGAATGAGAAAAGGAAGTGTGGCCTTGACAGAGAGAAGAGCATATGGCAAAGAAGAAAATTATGGATTGCATGATTCATTTTGGGGAAGTCTAATTAATACAATTTGGAGAGTTTCAATTATCAGACATATGTAATAGTAAGACTGTGACTTAGATCCATTTAAAGAGCCAATTTTTAACAAAGTACTCATCATATTGTTATATCCTAATTAATACATTATCCCCATACTTCAAATGAATTCTAATTATGTCTTTGGAGACTATGGTACATATTTCTGGGCTTCTGTGTGGAAGGAATCCCAAAGGGCTCCTGAAGAAATAAATGCATCATTTTAGAGGAGATGGAACAGAGTGTCACTCCCAGCAGTGTCCTTCTGGTCAAAGGTAAGCATCTCAGATCAGACTCAGTTAAGTGATTTGGCTTGTCTTTGACCTCAGTTGGGCTTCCCTGGTAACACAGACAATAAGGAATCTGCCTGCAATTCAGGAGACCTGAGTTTTATCCCTGGGTTGGGAAGATGCCCTGGAAAGGAGAATGGCTACCCATTCCAGTGGTCTTGCCTGGATAATACCATGGACAGAACAGCTACGATTCACGAGTCACAAAGAGTTGGATGCAACTGAGAGACGTACACTTTCACTCAACCTCAGTAGAAATCAGAAGAGAAGTACAAAGTTTGTCTTTTGCCAAATGCACACGCGCATGTAAACACACACACACACACACACACACACACACACACACTTCTAAACAGAGGTCCATTAGTGATATACGTAACTCTCATCTAGACTCAAATTCGGTGTGACAGTTATGCCGACTCATCACATATTCTTTTACACAGTGGAGAAAACAAGAGGACGTACAAGGTGACATGCTTTTTGACTCTAGTGATTCTGATACTCTGTGTTGACTCAAGTATAAGTGTAATATTTTAACTTCTTGGTGCTCATTTTTTAGGTGCAAACTTCAGAGGGAAGTTTGAAGAGGAAATAGGAGGAAAAAGAAAGTAGATTGATTCCAAATTTGTCGTGTGAGAAGCTAGAGTAGTAGAATTTGTTATCTGATATAACAAATGAAGAGAGAGATCACTTTGGATGACTGAAGGTTAGGAATTCAATTGCAAACTTCTGAAGTTTGAATTATTTGTTACTCATCTCTTAGAAGTATAGAGTGTTAGCATTAGGTATCTTTTATTCTGTGTGTGTATTTGTGGGTGTGTGAGTCACTCAGTCCTGTCTGACTTTTTGACCTCACGGATTGTGGCTGGCCAGACTCCTCTTTCCACGGAATTCCTTAGGCAAGAATATTGGCATGGGTTGACTTCCCTTCTCTAGAGGATCTTCAAAAGTAAGAAATGACCCAGGGATTGAATCAGGTCTCTTGCACGGCAGGCAGATTCTTTACCACCTGAGCTACCAGGTAAGCCCCTTTTACAGGTAGAATATTTAGTTTAGAATCATGACCACAAAATCTGTGGGTAGATTGATAGGGATTCTTGAGCCCTCTAAAATTTTGTTTGTTTAAACATACATGCAGTTTTGGAAGTTGGGGAGAACGTACATTGCTTTTGTTAGGTTTTCAAAGAGGTTTGACATTCCAAAAATTTAAGAGCAGTTCCAATTATTTTCCTAATAAAGAAATTAAGGAATGTACACAAGTTCACATTATTGATTATTATAGAAACAAGTATGACAATGCAAATCTGCATGTTAAAATAAGGATATATTTCATCTCTCACTTAAGCCAAGATAATGATATGCTTAATGTCTACAAAGATACATGCATAGCATAAATGTTGCTAATCTGTTCTCACACTGTATTGTTGCAGGTGAGGTTACATGTTCTTATATTTATGATAGAATTTATAGAGGTTATAAGAGGTTTTAACAAACTGGAATCACAGAAAGTTGGTTCTAGAGAAGGATCAACACATTTCTTCATGTGATAAACTTGTGTTCCAGGGAGGACAGGTGACTCTCTTAAAATTTTACAGGCATTATGTGATTATGTCTATTAAATCTGAATTTTTAAAAAAATCACACAAATGGTAAGTGTCAGGTCCTGTCCCTATCACAGGATTCCTTCCTCCAAGGCCAGTGAACTTTGCACTCTGAAGATGATGCTCCTTTGTCAAATTACATGTAAATAGGTAACAAAGCTATTTACTCAAAATTTTAAAAAAAGTTCTGAAGGACCTCACCAGTCTAAATCTTACTGTCTTACTAGCTTCCACTGGGTTTAATTTTTGTCCACAGCCTGGGATACTCATTTAATCCATAACATTGACATTTTCCTACCTTTTAAAAGGTATAGAGATGTGGGATGGTGGCTATTAAGTACTTACCCAAGATTGCAGAGCTATCAAGGGATGAAATCAGGATTTGAACTCGGGTGCCAGTTCAGCCTGTTGGTTTTGCAAGGCTGCCCACACCAGCCCTGTCTTCTCAGAACTATGCTGGCTGATATGCCTGTGCACAGCTGATAACTCAGTGAGAGCTAGATGAGGAAGAACGGGCCCACTCACAAGTCTGGGGTCCAGCTTACTGTCAGATAGTCAAAAAGAGAATGAAGTCAGATGTCTTATCGAGAAAGCTAACCTAGGTTTATTTACATGGTTCAGTTTAGTTCAGTCGCTCAGTCGTGTTGACTCTTTGCGACCCCATGGACTCAGCACACCAGGTCTCCCAACTCCTGGAATTTACTCAAACATATGTCCATTGAGTCAGTGATACCATCCAACCACCTCATCCTCTGCCATCTCCATCTCCTCCCACCTTCAATCTTTCCCAGCATCAGGGTCTTTTCAAATGAGTCAGCTCTTCCCATCAGCTCTTCAATACTGGCCACAGAACTGGAGTATAGGCTTCAGCATCAGTCTTTCCAATGAATAATCAGGACGCATTTCCTCTAGGATGAACTGGTTGGATATCATTTCTATTGAAGGGACTTTCAAAAGTCTGAAACACCATATTTCAAAAGCATCAATTCTTTGGCGTTCAGTTTTCTTTATATCCCAACTCTCATATCCATGCATGGCTACTAGAAAAACCATAGCTTTGACTCTATGGACCTTAGTTGGCAAAATAATGTCTTTCCTTTTGAATATGCTGTCTAGATTGGTCATAACTTTCCTGCCAAGGAGTAAGCATCTTTTGATTTTATGGCTGCAGTCACCACCTGCAGTGATTTTGGAGCCCCCCAAATAAAGTCTGCTACTGTTTCCACTGTTTCCCCATCTATTTGCCATGAAGTGATTGGACCAGATGCCATGGTCTTAGTTTTCTGAATGTTGAGCTTTAAGCCAACTTTTTCACTTTCCTGTTTCACTTTCATCAAGAGGGTCTTTAGTTCTTCTTCACTTTCTGCCATAAGGGTGGTGTCATCTACATAACTGAGGTTATTGATATTTCTCCCGGCAATCTTGATTCTAGCTTGTGCTTCATCTAGTCCAGAGTTTCTCATGATGTACTCTGCATATAAGCTAAATAAGCAAGGTGACAATATACAGCCTTGAAGTACTCCTTTTCCCATTTGGAACTAATCTGTTGTTTCATGTCCAGTTCTAATTGTTATTTCCTGACCTGCATACAGATTTCTCAAGAGGCAAGCCTGGTGGTCTGGTATTCCCTACTCTTGAAGAATTTCCCACAGTTTGTTGTGATTTACACAGTCAAAGGCTTTGGCATAGTCAATAAAGCAGAAACAGATGTTTTTCTGGAACTCTCTTGCTTTTTCAGTGATCTAGCAGATGTTGGCAATATGATCTTTGGTTTCCAGAGATCATAAAACCAGCTTGAATATCTGGTAGTTCACAGTTCACATATTGTTGAAGAGTGGCTTGGAGAATTCTGAGCTTACTTTACTAGTGTGTGAGATCAGTGCAATTGTGTGATAGTTTCAGCATGCTTTGGCATTGCCTTTCTTTGGGATTGGAATGAAATTGACCTTTTCCAGTCCTGTGGCCACTGCTGAGTTTTCCAAATTTTCTGACCTATTGAATGTGGCATTTTCAAAGCATTACCTTTTAGGATTTGAAATAGTCAACTGGAAATTCATCACCTTCAACTAGCTTTGTTCATTGTGATATTTCCTAAGGGCCACTTGACTTCACATTCCAGGATGTCTGGCTCTAGATGATTGATCATACCATAGTGATTATCTGGTTCATTAAGACCTTTTTCATATAACTCTTCTGTGTATTCTTGCCACCTCTTCTTAACATCTTCTGCTTCTGTTAGGCCCATACCATTTCTGTCCTTTACTGAGCCCATCTTTGCATGAAATGTTTCCTTGGTATCTATAATTTTCTTGAAGAGATCTCTAGTCTTTCCCATTCTATTGCTTTCCTCTATTTCTTTGCACTGATCACTGGTTTACATAGTAGTAGCGTTTCAAAAGTAAGAAAAGAAACATGCAAAGCCTATTGAGACCCAGGCTTGGCGTATATTATATGCTATAAATTGTTGACCTAAACAAATGACAAGGCCATCCCAGGCACCAAGGATAGAATCTTGACAGGAAAAGAATTTATTTTTGAAATCAGAAAATCAGTAAAGAATTCTATCTCTTTTGCAATATATAACATAGATCATTGGTTTGTGGTTTATTTTTACCTTATTTGTCTTTTAAAAGTTAGAGCATTAATTGAAGTATAACTACCAACAATGCTTATTTCCAACACTGCCATTCAGTATTTCTATACATTACAAAATGATCACCATGATGATTCTAGGTATCATCTGCCACCATACAAAGCTATTACATTTTGACAGTATCCATTTGTCACTCAGTTGTGTCAAAAATCAGTAAAGAATTCTATCTCTTTTGCAATATATAACATAGATCATTGGTTTGTGGTTTATTTTTACCTTATTTGTCTTTTAAAAGTTAGAGCATTAATTGAAGTATAACTACCAACAATGCTTATTTCCAACACTGCCATTCAGTATTTCTATACATTACAAAATGATCACCATGATGATTCTAGGTATCATCTGCCACCATACAAAGCTATTACATTTTGACAGTATCCATTTGTCACTCAGTTGTGTCCAACTCTTTGAAACTCCATGGACTGATAATGCCAGTCTCCCATTCCATCACTAACTCCTGAAGCTAGCTCAAACACATATCCATCAAGTTGGTGATGCCATCCAACCATCTCATCCTCTGTCGTCCCCTTCTCCTCCTGCCCTCAATCTTTCCCAGCATCAAGGTTTTTTCCAATGAGTCAGTTCTTCACATCAGGTGGCCAGATTATTGAAGCTTCAGATTCAGCATCAACCCTTCCAATGTATATTCAGAATTGATTGTCTTTATGATAGACTGTTTTGATCTCATTGCAATCCAAGGGACTCTCAAGAGTCTTCTCCAACACCACAGTTAGAAAGCATCAGTTCTTTGGCACTCAGCTTTCTTCATGTTCTGACTCTCACATCTATACATGACCACTAGAAAGACCACAGCTTTGACTAGACAGATGTTTGTTGGCAAAGCAGTCTCTACTTTTCAGTATCCTGCCTAGGTTGGTCATACCTTTTCTTCCAAACTCTTGTCAGACTTCTTGTTCTTAACAATACTGTTGGCTTTATTTATCATGGTGTACATTTCCTTTCCATAACTTATTTATTTTGAAACCAGAAGTTTGTTCGTCACCTACTTCATTCATCATCTCCCCATTCTCCCTTCCTTTGGCAATCACCTCTTTGTTCTTTGTATCCCTGAGCCTGATTCTGTTTTGTTATGTTTTCCCACTTGGTTTGGTTATTAGACTCCACCTATGAATGAGATCACACAGTATTTGTCTTTCCCTGCCGTCTCAGTGGTGAAGAATCTGCCTGCAATGCAGGAGACCCAGGTTTGATCCTTGAGTTGGGAAGATCCCCTGGAGGAGGGCATGGCAACCCACTCAAGTACTCTTGCTTGGAGAAATCCATGGACAGAGAAGCCTGGCAGGCTGCAGTTCATAGAGTCACAAAGAGTCAGACACAACTGAAGCAACTAAGCAGCATCAGTTGATTTACTCCCTTAGTATAGTATCCTCTAGATCCTTCCATGTGGTTGTGAAAAATACAATTTCATCTGGTCCCAGATTTGTTTATTGAAGGATTTTTTGATTGAGGTATTTTTCAATCTCATTACCAATAACAAGTTGGCCCATATTTTCTATTTCTTCCTTATTTGGTCTTTAAATATTGCATATTTCTAAAAATTTATCCATTTCCTCCAGATTTTCTAATTTGTTGACACTTATCTTTTTATAGTATTCTCTTATGATTGCCTGAATTTCTGTTAAATAGGTTGTAATTTCTATTTTATTTCTAATTTTATTTATTTGGTCATTCTCTCCTTTGTTAATAAATATGGCTGAAGATTTTTTTTAACTTTTCAAAGAACTAATTTTTAGTTACACTGACATCTTCTATTATTTTTCTAATGTACCTATCACTTATTTCTACTCTGATATTTATTATTTCTACTAAATTTGATTTGTTCTTCTTTTTCTGGTTTCTTTATATGTACTGGGAAGTTGTTTATTTGAGATTGTTCTTGTTTCTTGAGTTTAACATTATAGACTTAACTCTTACAAATGACTGCCTTTGCAAATTTCTGTAGAATTTAGAGTTTTGTTTCTTTTTGAATTATTTTTCCGATTTTTAAATTTTTTTCTTTGAAGTGTTTAGTAACCATTGGTTGGTCGTTGTTCAGTTGCTAAGTCATGTCCTACTCTTTGTGATCCCATGAACTATAGCCACAAGGCTTCATTGTCCTTCACTATAACCTAGAATTTGCTCAAATTCATGTACATTGAGTCAATGATGCCATCCAACCATCTTAACCTCTGTCACACCATTCTCCTCTTGTCCACAATCTTTCGCAAAATCAGAGTCTTTTCCAGGGTGTCAGCTCTTCACATCAGGTGGTCAAGGCTTTGGAGGTTCAGTCTCAGCATCTGTCCTTCCAATGAATGGTCAGGGCTGATTTCTTTTAGGATTGATTCATTTGATGACCTTGGTGTCGAAGGGATTCTCAAGAGTCTTCTCCAGTACTACAATTCAAAGGCATCAATTATTTGGCACTCAGCCTTTTTTATGGTCCAACTCCTCACATCCCTACACGACTACTGGAAAAATCATAGCTTTGACTCTGCCCTCAAAGTGATGTCTCTGCTCTTTAATATGCTGTCTAGTTTTGTCTAGCTTTTCTTCCAAGGAGTGAGTGTCTTTTAATTTCATGGCTACGGTCACCATCCACAGTGATTCTGGAGCCTAAGAAAATAAAATCTGTCACTGTTTCCACTTTATACCCATCTATTTGCCATGAAGTGGTGGAACCAGATGCCATGAACTTCATTTTTTGAATGTTGAATTGTAAGCCAGCTTTTTCACTCTCCTCTTTCACCCTCATCAGGAATTTTTTAGTTAATCTTCACTTTCTGCCATTAAAGTGGTATCATATGTATATTTGATGTTGTTGATATTTTTTTGGCAATCTTGATTCCAGTTGTGAGTCTAGGGCTTCTCAGGTTGCTTGGCCATAAAGAATCTGCCTGCCAATGCAAAAGCCTCAGGAGACGCAGGTTAGAACCCTGGGTTGGGAATGTCCCCTGGAGGAGGAAATGGCAACTCACTCCAATATTCTTGCTGGGATAAGCTCATGGACACAGGAGCGTCTTGAGGGTTACAGTACATGGGGTTGCAAAGAGTTGGACAGAACTGAGCATGCACACATTATATATGTGTGTATATATATTTACTCTGTTAGATTGATGTCATTATTTTGTAATGCCTTTGTCTATGACTGTCTTTGTTTTAAAGTTGATTTTGTCTGATAAAAGTATTGTTACCCCACATTCTTGCCAGTTACATTTAATGCCTTTTTCCATCTCTTCACTTTCAGTATGTGTGTGTCTTTAGATCTGGAATTTGTTCTAGGTGGCACATGTGTGTGTATGTACTAAGTCACTTCAGTCGTGTCTGACTCTTTGCAACCCTATCAACTGTAGCCCTCCAGGCTCCTCTGCCCATGGGATTTTCTAGGCAAGAATACTGGAGTGAATTCCCATGCTCTCCTGTAGAGGATCTTCCTGACCCCAGGACTGAACCCACCTCTCTTATGTCTTCTGCATTGGCAGTGGTTCTTTACCATCAGTGCCACCTGGGAAGCCCAGTTAGTACATACATGGGTCTTATTTTCTTATTCATTTAGTCACTCTACATTTTTTCATTTGCTAATATATTCCATTTATATTTAAAATAAGTATTCATATGTATTTCTTAATGCCATTTTGTTTAAAAAATTTTTTTGGTAATTCTTTAAAAAATTCCTTTTTTTGTTGTTGTCTTCTCTTGCAATTTTTTGCACTCTCTTTAATGTTGTGTTTTGATTCTTCTCTCTTCTCTTTTTGTGACCACTATGACATTTAAAAATAGCTCTCTCTGTATATATATATATACATATATATATATATACATAGATAAGTTGACACCTTACATACACACACACACACACACACATATATATATAATCATATCTCCTATTTATTTCATGGTTTCTTCTTTATATATTCAGTTTCTTCAGTTGTGGAAAGTCTTCAGATGATGCTCATCAATAGTTGCTCTGTAAATAGTTATAATTTAGGTGTGCCCAAGGGAGGAGATGAGCTCAGTGTTCTACTCTGTCATCTGGGCCTCTTCTTGTCCACACTTACAAGCAATATCACTGATTAAAGAGCTTTTATTTATTTATTTGTGTTTTTTTTTGTTGTTGTTGTTCAGGGCTGGAAATTTCCCTCTAAGTGTTGCTTTACTATTTCCCACTTATTAATATGTTGTATTTTATTTTTACTTTCTTAAAAATAATTTCTATATGTACCTCTAAATTTTGCTTATAAAGTATTTAGAAGTATTTTAAATATTCTTTCAAATATTTGGGAATTTTTCATAGGTCTATTTTCTACTACTGGTTTATAATGTAATTATCAACACATAGGGGTCAGAAAATATACTTCCCATAGCTTGAATTATTTTTAAAATTATTGAGTGTTTTTATGGCCCCAAATATGATCTATTAGAATCAGGTTTTTCTCACGATAGCTGCTCTGTGAACAGTTGTAATTTTGGGGTGCCTATGGGAGGAAGTGTTCTACATGAAACAGTTAGGAAGTGCAAGACCAAATTCCAAAATGAGATTTTAACTTGAATTCCAGTGGCCCCTAAGTCACAGACTGACGTTCTATCATTCTAAGCAATAAGCGATAAATGTCCATAAGCTTCCTAGGAATTGCTGGTTTAACATACAGTTTACTTCTTTCAATAGAAAATCATTAAATCATTTAGCAACTTTTTCTTATCCCATCAGACTTTCTCCTCTGTAGACATGGAAGTTGGAAATCGCACCCTTCTGACTGAATTCATCTTACTGGGCCTCTCAACAGACCCCCAATGGAAACTGACCCTATTTGGAATATTTCTGATGCTTTATTTGATCACCTTGTTAGGTAACATGTCCTTACTTATCTTAATCCATATCGATTCTTGCCTGCACACACCTATGTATTTTTTCATTGGCAATCTCTCTTTCTTGGATTTCTGGTACACCTCTGTGTACACCCCCAAAATCCTGGCGACTTGTGTCTCAGAGGATGAGCACATGTCATTGGCTGGGTGTGGAGCCCAGTTTTTCTTTTCCTGTGCTGTAACCTACACTGAGTGCTATCTCCTAGCAGCCATGGCATACGACCGCCACATGGCAATCTGTAACCCGCTACTTTATTCAAGTACTATGTCCCCTTCTCTCTGTACCAGACTTGTTGCTGGCTCCTACATAGGAGGCTTCCTGAATGCCATAGCCCATACTACCAACACTTTTCGCCTGAGTTTCTGTGGCAAAAATATCATTGACCACTATTTCTGTGATGTACCGCCACTGGTGAAGATGTCATGTACAGACACCAAGGTCTATGAGCAGGTCCTCCTGGGTCTCGTGGGCTTCACGGTCCTCTCGAGCATTCTTGTCATCATCATTTCCTATTTCCACATCCTTCTCGCTATTCTGAGGATCCGCACGGCTTCGGGAAGGCGCAAGGCCTTCTCCACCTGTGCCTCACACCTGTCTCCGACCACTGGTGAAGATGTCATGTACAGACACCAAGGTCTATGAGCAGGTCCTCCTGGGTCTCGTGGGCTTCACGGTCCTCTCGAGCATTCTTGTCATCATCATTTCCTATTTCCACATCCTTCTCGCTATTCTGAGGATCCGCACGGCTTCGGGAAGGCGCAAGGCCTTCTCCACCTGTGCCTCACACCTGGTCTCCGTCACGCTCTTCTATGGATCCTTGCTCTTCACATATTCAAGGCCGAGCTCCGCCTACTCCCTGAGGAAGGACAAAGTGGCATCTCTGTTTTACACTGTGGTCAACCCATTGCTCAATCCTCTCATCTATAGCCTGAGAAACAAAGATGTTAAAGCGGCCTTCTGGAAAGCAACACAGACTATAAGACCTCAGAGATGAAGGTGATCTTTTTGCAGGATGCTGTCATTGAATTTTCCAAATTATTGTCTTATAAACATGCTTGTGCACATTGCCATATTTCAAGTAAATACAACACATTTTGCTTAAAAGATGAACCATTGATTGAACCATTTTCTGTTGATTATTCTTTTGTTGTGATTAAAGTTCTAAAACTAACATTGAGTTGTTTGATGCTCTACAATATTGCATTCTGCTACTTTGCAGTACTTGATTTTCATAAAAATTCAACCTCTTTGATTTTGGGGGATCTCTTTGAAAAAGAAAACGGACTTGGGTGGTTTTCAAAAACATAGTTTGAGTTTGAATCTTGGTGAGAAAACTTTATTGATT